>JBAMHZ010125604.1:0-15891 GCA_037177395.1 Alpinia galanga | reverse complement strand
TTATACGCATCACGAAATGCATGAACAAGCCGTCAAAATGGATCATCCCCGGCAATACCACGCCATTTCAACTAAATTAAATAGCCTTCCTCCTCGATCTCCATATATATACACACACACACACCTCTCCATTGATCATCTAAACCACAAGAAGCCAACAATATAATTCAGAGTGCAGTTCGATTACCCTAAACCCTAAATAAAACTGCAAACTGACATGGCATCCAAACCCTCTCTCGCCTCCTCAACCGTCTTCCTCCTCCTCCTCTTCCTCTTCCTTGCCGCCCCGCTCTCCGGCGTCATCGTCGCTCCTCCCTCGGGCAGCTGCCCCCTCAACGCGCTCGGCTTCAGCATCTGCGCCAGCCTGCTCGGAGGCCTCGTTAACATCGGTCCCATCGGCAACCTGCCGAGGACGGCGCCGTCGACGTGCTGCGCGCTGATCGGGGGCCTCGTCGCCGTCGACGCCGAGGTCTGCCTCTGCAACGCCTTCAACGCGAACGTCCTCGGCCTCGCCAACCTCAACGCCACCACCGGCGTCAACCTCCTCCTCAACTACTGCGGGAGTAACACCACTGCGTACCAGTGCTAGCCAGCTAGCTAGTTCGCATGCAATCACACACGATCGATGACGAATAATAAGTAGCCTGCAAAGGACGATGTGTCGTTGTTTGTTAGTACGTGAGCTTTTGGTGCTTGCTTCGTGTTGTTGTTTGTGCTCGTGCTGTTCGATCGAGTTCTATCGCTGTGTAATCAATCAAAATATTTATGTTTCGATAATTCAAACATGATCCAAAACCTCAAACGTAAGCAAAGAATCTACGAAAAAGAGACTGCATTACTTCGCTGATGGGGCTTCTCCTTCCCGCCGAATAAACGGCTGAAATCTTCTCCTTGTACGTGGGCTCGCCGAATTCCTCATTTGGAATCGAAATACAACGGTCCGGATTCGTAGCGGCGGCGGCTCGCCCGGAATCAGTCAGCACGTGAGTTCGCAGCGAGATCAAGCGTTCCGCCGTTGATTTACAGAGCGAACGGCGATGTATGCTCTCGCATAGTAATTTTATGACGATCGGTTGAGCGGGAGCCCACCACTTTGCTTCCTGGACAAGAATTCCTCGTGTTACCCCTACGGCGGCTATAAATTACGAGTTTGTTTGGTTTTATTTTTTGCTCTCCGTTCTTCCTCTTGCCGTTCCTGGTTGGATCTTGATCTCGATGGCGAACCCGGGCGAGGCTTCCTCTTCCGATCCGTGAGTCTCCGGGGCCTTCTTCACTTGATTTTTGTGTTCTTTGATTGATTGATTGCTTATCTGGGATGTTGGGATTTTGATTATTTTTTGTCGTAGTTTCTGATTGGGTGGATCGTGGAAATTGATGCAGCAAGGGGAAGAAGGATTACAGCACGGCGATCCTTGAGAAAAAGAAGGCTCCCAACCGTTTGATTGTGGATGAGGCGATCAATGACGATAATTCGGTTGTTTCGATGCATCCCGAGACGATGGAGAAGTTGCAGCTATTTCGCGGCGATACCATACTCTTGAAGGTTCCAGGACTGTTGCCTTTTTTCTTTCCCTCTTGACTGTTCTGATTCAGCTAGTCCAGCTCTAGGGTTTTAGACGGACTGAAAAATTAGGGTTCCTTAGTTTTGTGATAATTTGAGGTTTTAACAGGTGATAATCCTTTGTCGCCTTTTTACGTTGGTTTTGAAAATTTGTTTTGTTTTTTTTTAAACCAAAATTACTTACAATTGAGTTCCACTCCTGACATCTATTAGGCGACTTTTGATTATATAATCATTATATTTTTATGAGAGATTGTGGGTGGACTTAAATTAGAAGATTTTGTGTTTTTATCCTGTCAAAAATTCCAATATTTGGTTTCTGCAGGGGAAGAAAAGAAAGGATACAATCTGCATTGCCCTAGCTGATGATACATGCGATGAACCAAAGCTCAGGATGAACAAGGTTGTCAGATCAAATCTCAGGGTGAGGCTTGGCGACGTTGTATCTGTACATCAATGCCAAGACGTCAAGTATGGGAATCGTGTCCACATACTTCCCATTGATGACACAATCGAAGGAGTTACAGGGAACCTGTTTGATGCATATTTGAAACGTGAGTTTTATTATATTTCCGCTGATGAATAGATATTTATATGTTTATGTTTTACATATAGTTACCTGTCGTTGCCTGCTACTATTCCTCTTCTAAGTTGTTTTCCTTAAGTTGATTATTCTTTCCATGATTCTTGTTAATGAAGACAGTATGTGCTATTGTTTCTTGAATTTATTGGGCAACGTGTTTTTTCAATGAAGAAACCATGCTGTATATTTACACCAATGGTCTTCTGTCTCACAAATCGAAGCGGAATAGATACATTCAAATTCTATATATTTCTTCATTCCTTTTGAATTTGGGAAAATTCTGCTTCTTGTAAGTCACGTTGTTTTAGTTTACCTACCTTTAACTATTTGATGTGTATCTTGAATCTCAATAGTTTTAATTATCTGACTTGAAAAGGGTACCAATTATTGGCAATGTTAACTGCATTGGAGCAATCTGCCTCCTTAGGAAATCATTTGTTTATGCATCACAACAAAATGGGTGCTTGTTGGTAGATTTGACTTCTATGTCAAATTAGGATTGCTTTGATGTTTTCACTTTTTTTTCTACTTCTGTTTGTGCTTGAAATGTTGATTTAAACCATCTTTTAATTTGACCAAGCATTCTGATCAATTGGTTTTGAGATGTTCTTCTTTCTTGGCCATCCAACCTATTCATTCAACAAATGCTTTATATAACATTCCAATATCTGGTTTCTGAGGTTCTAATTAAAGTTGTCTTCTGGTTCACAATTACATCTTTCCTTGTTACTATAGCTATCTTTAGAAGAAGGATGATTTTTTTATCAGATATCACACAATAATCTTTTTGCAACTATAATATAATGGTTAATTGAAGGGGCGCCTTGGTACAATAATAAAGTTGCTACGGGTGTAACCTTATTATCTTAGGTTTAAATTGCAAAAACAACTTGCAATGCATGGTAAGACTAAGGCTGCATATAATAGACTCGATATGGTTAGATCTTTCTTGGGATCCCACATTAGAGGGAGCTTTATGCATCGGATTATTTTTTTAAAAAAATATATTTGTTAATTGGATACTTCGTTTAAAGCGAGCTTTGGCGCAACGGAAAAGTTGCTACTTTGTGACCTAGAGGCCACGAGTTCAAATCCTGAAAATAGTCTCTTGCAAAAAATAATAACGTAAGGCTGCATACAATGGATCCTTCCCCGAGACCCCGCATGGCAGGAGCTTCATGCATCGGGCTACCCTTTTTTAAGTTGGATACTTCGTTTGAGTCTTGTGCTCTAGGCCCTCTTTTTATACACACGTGCTGTTAAGGAATGGCCTTAACTCACACCTGATATGATAAATTTATATTAGCATGATAAATATGAATTTTAGAGGTTGTAAGGGGGATGACTAGTGAGACGCTGATTCATGAAACTCTTTAGCATACGCATCAACACTTAACACTATAACAGTTTACCGATTGGAGTCTCATCATCCAAGTCAATAGTGTACAGACATGCATAATGAAATTTATAGTTGATCATAAATGCTATTAACCATTTGTAACGAGTGTCACAAGTGAATTATGATATCCTATGATGTTTTGATGGTTATCAATTACGATGTCAACAAATTAATAATATAATTCCATGGTGTATCAGGATTTTAAGGACTAAAAGAGTGAAATAGACTAAACTACTTTGTTGAAATTCCATTAGGAGTAATTCCACCTAGATAAAGATATATCAATATTTTCACTTTTATACTAGTAATCCTGTTAACTAAAAGCCTTAAAGAACTATATCATAAACCTTTTTCCAAGTTTCTATAAGTCAGATGCAGTCTTAAAAGAACAATAAATATAATGTTTGATTTCTCTAGCATGCATGCAAAGTATTTACACACACGGTCTCTTATTTAGCCTTTGTTAAATCATCCTCCTCTTCATATTCATTTATTGATTTAAGTTGCTAGTGTTTTCCTGATTTCTTATTGACTTGCTAGTCTTGTGTTTTGTAATCTGACTCATCAAACTACCTGTCATTGCTTGAAGCCTTTTGACAATCAGTTATGCTCGTATCTTCTTTTTTTCTTTTTTTTTTTCTACAAACTATTTGATTCATCTAGCTGCTATGATTATAAAAGTTCTTAATAAAACGTCTTTTCTACTTCTATATGCTGAAATTTGTAGCAGGATTTTTCTCATGTAAATATTCAGTGTTTTCATGAGCTCACATTGATGGTTCTAATTTGAGTGGATCAGAGTTTCTGTAATTTGATTCAAGATATGTGCTAGTTCCGTGTCTGGACTATACATGAATGAATAATTTTACTCATTCGGTTTATGTTAGCTGCATCTATCTTTTTCAGTTTCAGTCTGATCAGTTCCTAATCCTTTCTTCCATAAGTAATCTTATAATCAGGAATTTAAACATACCAGTGCATTTTAACTTATATGTAGGATTTTTATATATTGGAACTACATGAAAATTTATGCTAGCTTGATATTGCAAGACTTATCGGGGCTTGAGTTGTCCGATACTCATAATTTGCTTTCTATGTTTCTTTTTTTGCTTCTTTTGACTTAAAATTTAACATTTTTGCAGCTTATTTTCTGGAAGCATATCGCCCTGTTAGAAAAGGGGATCTTTTCCTTGTCAGGGGTGGCATGAGGAGTGTTGAGTTTAAGGTTATTGAAACTGATCCTGCAGAGTATTGTATTGTTGCTCCTGACACTGAGATTTTCTGCAAGGGGGAGCCAGTAAAAAGAGAAGACGAGGACAGGCTTGATGAGGTAGGTTATGATGATGTTGGAGGAGTTAGGAAACAAATGGCTCAGATAAGAGAGCTAGTAGAGCTTCCTCTAAGACATCCTCAACTATTTAAATCTATTGGTGTCAAGCCGTCAAAAGGTATCTTGTTGTTTGGTCCACCTGGTTCAGGTAAGACATTAATAGCTAGAGCAGTCGCAAATGAGACAGGAGCTTTTTTCTTTTGCATCAATGGTCCGGAGATCATGTCAAAGCTAGCCGGTGAGAGTGAGAGTAATTTGAGGAAGGCTTTTGAGGAAGCAGAGAAAAATGCACCCTCAATCATCTTCATTGATGAGATTGATTCCATTGCTCCCAAGAGAGAGAAAACTCATGGGGAAGTTGAAAGGCGCATAGTTTCTCAACTGCTGACACTGATGGATGGGTTGAAGTCTCGAGCTCATGTAATTGTAATTGGGGCTACCAACAGGCCAAACAGTATCGATCCAGCTCTTAGACGATTCGGTAGGTTTGACAGAGAAATTGACATTGGTGTCCCTGATGAGGTTGGCCGATTGGAGGTTCTTCGCATCCATACTAAGAACATGAAGCTATCCGATGATGTATGTGAACATTGCCAATTGCTGTTACCTTGTTCAATAAATATCTTGCAGTGAATGTCAATGTTATGCAATTTGATTTATACAATGCAGGTCGATTTGGAAAGGATTGCTAAGGACACTCATGGGTATGTTGGGGCTGACCTTGCTGCTTTATGCACTGAAGCTGCTCTCCAGTGTATCCGCGAAAAGATGGATATAATTGACCTGGAAGATGAATCAATTGATGCGGAGATTCTCAATTCTATGGCTGTTACAAATGAACACTTCAAGACTGCTCTGGGATCTAGTAACCCATCTGCTCTCCGCGAAACTGTAAGTTTTTGCTTTGGTAATTGTAATCATTTTCAGCTATTTTTTTTTCTTTTCTAAATATGATTATCTACATGAATTTAAAAAAAAAAAGTGTTGCTGCAAGAGTTGAAAATGAGAAATTTGAGATTGATATTCTTCTTTCTAAATTAAACTTCCTTTTTCAACTCGAGAAATCCTATAACTGCAATTGTCTGGTTGGCAACTTGTGTTTACTGTCTTAAGTCGATGAATGGCCTAAAAACCACTTGTATTTCTTCAATGCTCTTTTGCACTTGGGTTAAACTCCTTACCTCGAGATATGCTGATAGTTTGTTGGGTTTTGATCAGGTTGTTGAAGTACCAAATGTCAGCTGGGATGATATTGGTGGACTGGAAAATGTCAAGAGGGAACTGCAAGAGGTAGTTAATTTTGATGTTTTATGTCCGCCAAGCGTGTGATTTTTTTTTTTATTAAATTTTTTTTTTCTTTGGCAGACTGTGCAATATCCAGTTGAGCATCCTGAGAAATTTGAGAAGTTTGGGATGTCCCCTTCCAAGGGAGTCTTGTTTTATGGACCACCTGGATGTGGTAAAACATTGTTGGCTAAGGCCATTGCTAATGAATGCCAAGCAAATTTCATCAGCGTCAAGGGTCCTGAATTGCTGACCATGTGGTTTGGTGAAAGTGAAGCAAATGTGCGTGAGATATTTGATAAGGCTCGCCAATCTGCACCATGTGTGCTCTTCTTTGACGAACTTGACTCCATTGCGACCCAGGTTAGCTGCTGTTGTCGACTTTTGCTGTTCCAGTTTGTGTTCAACACTAACTGTTTCACCTGTCACTGTAGAGAGGCAGCAGTGTTGGCGATGCAGGAGGCGCTGCTGATAGGGTTCTTAATCAGCTACTGACGGAGATGGATGGCATGAATGCCAAGAAAACAGTATTCATTATCGGGGCAACCAACAGGCCTGACATTATAGATCCTGCTCTGCTTAGGCCCGGCCGGCTGGACCAGTTGATTTATATTCCTTTGCCAGATGAGGCCTCTCGTAACCAAATATTTAAAGCTTGCCTAAGAAAGTCCCCAGTGGCAAAAGATGTTGACCTGGGGGCTCTTGCAAAGTACACTCAGGGATTTAGTGGCGCTGACATCACAGAAATTTGTCAACGGGCATGCAAGTATGCAATTCGAGAAAACATTGAAAAGGTAATCTCATTGCGGTATTTGTTTGCTTGTTCCTTTAATAGAGCGGGGCAAATTTGTCACTGCAGGACATTGAAAGAGAAAAGAGGAGGAGTGAAAATCCTGAAGCAATGGAGGAAGACGATGAGGGTGATGATGTAGCAGAGATCAAAGCCGTTCATTTTGAAGAGTCGATGAAGTTTGCCCGCAGGAGTGTCAGCGATGCTGACATTCGCAAGTACCAGGCATTTGCCCAGACCTTACAGCAGTCGCGGGGTTTCGGAAGTGAGTTCCGTTTTGCCGAGCGTTCTGAAGCTGCACCGGGAGGAGCCTCCAGATCGGACCCTTTTGCCACCTCAGCTGGTGCAGCCGACGACGATGATTTATATAGCTGAGAGTGGATCCTCATTGTCAAAAGTTATTGTGGTACTTTGTTGAATCTTCACCTTTTGGTTTCGCCGACCTCGAAACTGTCTTTGGTTGTGACGTTCCCATCTAAGAATTTGAGAGCGCGGAATGCTCATCAGTTGTTTGTTCAATGATATATACAGTGCTACCATAATATCCAAGTAAACAAACTTTTTTTTTTTCTTTTTTCCTTCAAACAAAGTATATGCCTTGAGCGGGAAGTCTAATGCATTGGATAGCAACTGTTCTTGTTGCGTATGATATTAATGTTTGAGAGTGATTGTTTTTTTTTTTGCATGTAATATTAATATTTAAGAATACTTAGGTATAGACTTAGGAGATCAATTAAATTGAATTAGAATAAAAGATGTAATGGCATGGAAGACTTAATAAAATATTAACTAATATAAGAAAATAATATCCAATTAATTTAGGTATTATTTTTAGTATTATACTTCTAAAATAATACTAAAAGAATGTATTAATTTAGATATTTGATTAATTATTTTAATCAATCTAGACTCAATAAAATACTGACTAATTTGACAAAATAAAATAACTTTGTTGAGAACTTTTTGAGTTTTTACACCTAAAATTTAGATCCATTTTAGATTGTTTAGGCCATTCTGTGAGTATTAGGCCTCAAAACATTTTCCAAATCAAAATGAGTCATCGAGTCAATTTGAAAAATTAAACTTTTATATATTTTGATTCTAAACTATTTTCTTGTTAATTTTAGTTCTCTTTAGAATATTTTAGAATGAATTACCCTCCAAATATATGAGCAATGAAATTTCTTCTCTTCTTCTCCTTAGTATCCAAATAAACTTAGCTTAACTTATATATAAACACGCGGATGACATAAATTGACAAAAAAAAAATCTTTTTAGAATGAAAATCTGAGTACATTTAATCAAATACGCCATTACCTAAATGCTTACCGCTTGGGTTGGGTTTGACAAAATTTCCAAAATATTTCTAATAATTTAGTAGCTGGAGCTCCATTACTCCTCCTTGAGTAAGTATCGCGGTAAATGGAAAGAAAAATGGATGTATATTTTAAGTTTTAGTTTTAGCATTTATGCATCGGTGACTAAGTTTTGTGTAATATAATGAAAAAATGCTGTCTGTTTCGTCTAGCCACAACTCGATTGATTGTTGTTACTTTTCATTACTACAATTTTTCTTTTTAGATTTCTGTTGGTTGTTAGACTTGGTATTGGTAAGATATCTCTGTTCTAGCTTTTGATCCTGTTTGTTGGTACTCAATCTCTTGCTGCTGCTGCTGCTGCTTTCTCGGATCTTTTTGATGTGTTTCTCCCACAACTCCTTTTATATCCTATAAAAGTGATATCCTTTGGTATTGGCTTCTTATAATCTTGCTTCTCTTTGTCATTGCTCTCAACACTGTGGCTTATGCTTCCTCACACTCTCCTAACTTTTGTTTTATAGAATTAATTAGTTTTGCTGATGATGAATTCTGTATTCAGTTATCTTCAGATCATGATCAGTAACACCAGCCTGAGGAAACTGATGCACTTCTCAGGTTCCTTTTATTGAAACATGCTGAGATTTGGTTCGGTCGGGAGTTCTCTTTTGGTTGAACTCGACTAGCTTGGCTTCTAGTTCCTGATTCACCTGTCGGACTACTTCAAGAACACTACAAAACTAAGAAGAAGAAGGAAAAAAAAAAAGAATTTCTAGGACTGTGTTTCATCTGTTGGTCAAATGCCTACTCTCTTTTCTTCTTAAAACCAAACTGCTCGCATCGATATCTTGGATGCGGTTCAATAAACTTATACTTGACGCACTCATATCATAGAAATTGGAGCAACAATTTTTATTTCATGGCGAACGAGGTAGTAATTATTGTTTTAAGCCTTTTATGACCATCTTGGAGCAATCAATTATGAATCCCTTTGATCCCCTTTGGAACAGACACACACCATGCAATGAATTGGAAATTTGAACTCGTGCTTGAATTGGGCAAATACCCCAGAAATTTGAACCTGCCTCTCGATTCAAATCCTCCATTGCATCGGAATCAAACGACTCGACACAAACTCCCCTTTAACTAGAATCGAATCCAACTAGAATGGCCAACCATTCAACTTCCATTTAACTGAATTGAGCCAAATTGATTCAGTCCCATTTCAAGAACACTAAAGGAAGCAAGGGGCATCTTTGACACCTCCCCTCCAAATTCACACAAGCTGTGAACAGCACTGTCTGAAACCCTCCTCCTCCTCCTCCATCTCTTTGCTCCATTACCATTCCCAAGGACAGTGACAGCTTTTAACATCCCTTTCTTTTTCAGGGTAGTGGGCATCCACCACTGCCATGCGAGGACAAAAGGATCCCAACGAAGCCTAAACAATGCTGATTGATGAAGGGGGTCCCCAAGCTGCTACCTCCCTCCCTGTCCAAGAACCAGTGGTCCCTTAGCTGCCGCTTCTGCTGCTGCTGCATATCTCGATGACTCGCAAAACCTTACAAAATTGTGGCGAGATTGGATCCAGTGAAATCTAATCAAATGGAGCCAACTCAGAGCTTAGAAATTGAAAATCTAGGTTGGCAGTTGCCGCAAGGGTTTTACCCTCTCTTTCCTTGTCTCTCTTCTTCTGCTCTGGTCCCATGGCGGCACATGGCCTTTCAGCGAGCACATTGCGTGCCCCGTTGCAGGGAGCACGTTATGGGGTTTGAGGGTTTGATGGATCGAAACGACGAGCGAGGTTATCGGAGATGCAAAGCATGCGAACAGATCGCCAGTTTGTTGGCGTTTTGAGTTGAGCTTCTCGTTGTAGCGATGAGCGAGCAGCTTGGTTGGTTGTATTGTTTGGAAGGGTCAATTCAACCAGTTCCGATGCAATTCGAGCGAAGCAACAAAAAGCTATTTTGATCGACTGGCGGATGAACACCTCCAACGATCGTGGAACGTGTGCAGAAGCATAGGGAAGAAGAGGCGGAAAGTCGCAACGAAACAAAACTATCGTTGTTGCTGTTTCAACGATCCACGTCACCAACAGCACCGAATCCAGTGGCAAGGCGATCCCCGCCGTCTAGTCAACGGCAAAAGCTCCCACGGTTGGCGAATCCGTCGGCCACCGACGTGGACTACACCTGGCGGGGCCCAACTCCAGCCAAAAATAGCAAGTAAAGGAATTGCCGTTCTTCCCCCCTATCCGCCTTTCCGCCAGGCGAGAGAAAAACAACACGAATTTTTTATCTACTTGTTATTGCACCCTTAATTATATTTGCTCCCCGATTCCTTGCTTCTCTTTGCGAAAAATCTCAACTTTCTCGTTCTCTATTGCGCATCCTTTCTTTGGAGCATTTCTTTTTTACTATGGAGGCCCGCAGCTTATAGTGTCAGCCGTTTGTGGATAAGATCAAGCCTTCTCCTTGTTGTTAAATCTGTTGGTTTTGCTGCATTCTGTAGATTTTTGCTGGAGACGAATAAAAAATTTGATCTCGATGTCGATTTTCCGGAGCTTAATCTAACAGTTTAGATTAAGCTAAATCAAAAGGAGGAGGAGGAGGAGGAGAAGTTCTTTGTTTTTTTTTTTTTCTTTCTGTTTTTTCTTCCTTCTCTTCAGAATATTAAAAAGGTCTTTGTTTTGTTTTTATGCTAGTGTCTTAGATCAATCTTCTTCTTTTTGCTCTTAGATTTGATGATTTTGCTGCATTTCCCAGATTTAAGCTGGAAAAGTATCAAAAATTCGATTTTGATATCGGTTTCGGCACTTTTGATGATTAATCGAACAGTTTAAGCCAAATCCGAGGAGGAGGTGGCGGTGTGATGGCCGGAGCAGATCCGTACGCGCATAGCCCAATCCACAAGGCAGTGGCGGGGCACGATTACGCCGCCCTCAAGCGCATCCTCTCGTCGCTGCCCCGCCTCGCCGAGCCGTCCTCCATCACCACCGAGGCGGCGTCCCAGGCGGAGGAAGCTAAGGCCGACGCTATTTCGGCTTTCATCGACCGCCGCGACGTTCCCAACCGCGAGACACCACTCCATCTAGCGGTCCGCCTCGGCGACGCAGCCGCCATCGAGATGCTTATGGCCTCCGGCGCTGACTGGAGCCTCCAGAACGAGCAAGGCTGGAGCGCGCTCCAGGAGGCCATCTGCGCCCGCCAGGACAACCTTGCCCGTATTATCGTCGGCCACTACCAGCCCCTCGCCTGGGCCAAGTGGTGCCGCCGCTTGCCGCGGCTGCTCGACACGATGCGCCGTATGCGCGACTTCTACATGGAGATCACGTTCCACTTCGACAGCTCCGTCATTCCCTTCATCTCCCGCATCGCCCCCTCCGACACCTACAAGATCTGGAAGCGCGGCTCCAACCTGCGCGCCGACACCACCCTGGCTGGATTCGACGGCTTCAAGATTCAGCGCTCCGACCAAACCATCCTCTTCCTCGGAGACGGGACAGAGGACGGCAAACTGCCGCCGGGATCCCTGTGCATCATCTCCCACAAGGACAAAGAGGTAATGAACGCTCTGGAAGGTGCCGGCGCGCCCTCGACCGAGGCAGAAATCCAGCAGGAGGTCTCAGCCATGTCCCAAACCAACATCTTCCGGCCGGGGATCGACGTCACTCAGGCAGTGCTCCTCCCCCAGCTCACCTGGCGAAGGCAAGAGAGGTCCGAGACAGTTGGGCCATGGAAGGCTAAAGTGTACGATATGCACCACGTCGTGGTGAGCATGAAGTCCCGGAGAGTGCCCGGCGCGATGACCGACGAGGAACTATTATCTTGCTGCGACGAGAACGAGTCCGAGAGCGAAGAGCTTGAGGGGATACTGACGGAGGACGAGCAGCAGCAGTTGGAGAACGCGCTCAAAATGGGATCCCCGGAGCAATCCCAATCTGACGCCTACGTTGCTCATCGGCATAATTGCCAAGAACCGAGGAAGGCGCTGGCAATGGAAGACTGCGGCAACGCCGATAGAAGGCAAGATCGGAAGAGTTGGTTCAGCAATTGGAGTAAAAGAGGCAGTAACAATCACAGACAAGACGATCAAAAGAAGACTGCGGCGACGCCAAGGAATTCACTATCTCTGGAGGAGAAGGCGAGCGACCTTCTCGGCGATTCGCCGACCACTTACCAGAATAAGCCCGGAAGGCATTCGATAGACGTCGCGAACAGAGTTGAAGATCTCAGGAAGGGAAGGCCTACGCCAAATTCAGAAAACGGTGGAGGAGGAGGGCAAAGACGCAAAGAGAGTGGGAAAGAGAGCGAGTTCAGAAAGGGTCTGAGGCCTGTTCTGTGGCTCTCTCCCGACTTTCCGCTACAGACAGAAGAACTGCTGCCGCTGCTCGACATTCTTGCTGACAAAGTCAAGGCCATTCGCCGGTTGAGGGATCTCACGACCACAAAGCTTCCTCCGGGAACGTTTCCAGTCAAGGTACATACAATGCGCTAACTCAACTGATGACAGTATTTGAGGTTTAGGGTTTTATGCATGCAATTACTAGTTTAGTTAATGAACTTATCCATCGTTGATCATCTAAGAAGCTGATATCGATTTTCTTATCTAAATTGGTCATGGAAAGGACTATTAGGTCTCGTATATGTCCTTAGTTGTGCATCGATCTAAAGGGAATATCGAACATTAGTAGAACTTGAAGATGTGAGTTATAGCCTTCTCATCTAAACGGGTCACGACAACAAAACCTTGAATTTGTGATGGTAGAACCATTAGACCCAAGTGATTCTCGACTGACTATGGGTTGAATTATGGATCTCCATGAGACGATGATATGAAGATTTTGTCGACTGCTAGAGGTGAATAAGGCCTAATAAATGTAAGAATCAAAAGAGCCTGCCTAAACATAACATGATCAGTAAAGCTAATTCAATCGATCCAAGAATGTTTTCAGGTGGCGATTCCGGTCATTCCTACCATCCGAGTCCTGGTTACTTTCACCAAGTTTGAAGAATTACAGCCAGCGGAGGACTTCTCGACTCCTCCTTCTAGCCCCGACAACAAGTCGGTCGAAGCATCGACATCCAAGTCCTGGATCCAATGGATAAAGGCACCATATCGACAAAGTTACTCCATGGCATCAGGGCCAAGTAGCCGCGTGGAAGACATACAGAATCCTTTCACTATTCCTCCCGACTATGCTTGGACTACTCTCGAAGTAAAAAAGAAGAAAATACAGAGCAAATCAAAGAAGGGGAGGAGTCTGAATTCAAGTAGTTGACATGGATGATGATGATGATACATTACATTATATATGTGCCTATCTTTTTCTCTTGTATCATGTTTGTGTTTCATATGCTCGTCGTGCCAAGAGAATGGGATGCATCTTAACCATTTTTTATCACAACAAAAGTGAAGCCTTTACTCATGTCATTAGATTATTTATTTTCAAATTTTTAGAAGTAAATAGTATATAAGTACATAAACAAATGAAAACTAGAAGATTTGTAAAACAAAAGGACATGCATTAGACTCCACCTTAAAATAGTTTATGATATTTTACATATTTGAGCTTACAGTGCATGTTTACTTTGACTGAAATTTTAAATGGTCTAAATTGTTTATGTGATATTATAAACTAGCAGTGCATATCTACGTTGGGATAAAACAAAAGAGCAATAGAGAAAAATTCATGACACAGCTAATTCCGAAGAATTCAAGGGAAAACAAAGTTTAAAAACACTCATCAAATTTTTTTTTACAACAAATTAAATTTATTCATCAAAATTAAATAAAAATATTAATGACTATATGAAATAATAGAATAGGAGTGTGTCACGTGCCATTGAGATCTTGGCTAGAAAGTGAAGATCTACTAATCATTAGTTTAAAAATATTGAAATTTCGATTCGAAAGAATCTGAGTATAGATTTTGGATTACAATTTTGAGATTTCGAATCGTCTTGTCTCAACCTTAAATGATAATAATAATAATAATAAAACTTCAAGTTTTCGACTTACACGTTTGGTTCAAATTATTATATATAATATTGGTTATGTGGTTACTTGGTAATTACATAACTAAGATTACAGAAAATAAAATATAACTTATGTTGTTTGATTCAAACCTAAGTAATGGAATAAAAACTTTTAGTTTGAAGATTTTAATATATAACATATTTTAACATTTTACTATATTACCCTTAATTCAATTACAATGCTTCGTTTACTTCAAAAAATATTAGCGATTGGCGATCGATGGAGACCAGCGAAGGCGATCGCGATGGTCGACGACCGGTTGACAGTGGTGGTTGACGACGACTGTGGCTTTTGATCAGCAGCAATGGCGGTGATTCATCGGTTGTCGCCATTGGTGGTGGCGATAACTGATGACTCGGCGGCAATGGCCGACGACTCGACGAGGGTGGCCAGCGACTCGGCGACGGCGGCCAATGACGGCCACTATTGACGACCGGTGGCGATCGGCAGCCGCGTGCGATTGATTAGAGTTTTGATTATATTTAGATAAAATTAAAATTTGATAAAATTTGAAGGATAATTTTAGAAAAAATATTTATTAACTTCGGAATCAACAAAAACTTTACCCTCCTCAAGGTAATGTGATTTTTGATTGCATGCCCCTTTTGTTAACGTGACAGACATTCTTTATTACCTAGGAATCACTAGTTCCTTAAACTAAATAAGATTAATGTAGATAACCTTAGATGGATAATTGGGTGCGTTTGGTTCGGGGTAGTTATGTATAACCTTGGTTATGTGATTACTAGGTAATTGCATAACCAAGGTTATAGGGAATGAAACATAACTTAGGTTGTTTTGTTCAATCTTAAGTAATTCAATAAAAACATGTTTGTTTGGAGGTTTTAAAGTATAATATAATGTAATATTTTACTATATTATCCCTGATTTAATTATAAGATTTTATTTATTTTGAAACATTATTATTGTTATCGGTGATCGGTGGCGGCTAGCGGTCGATAACTGGTGACCGGTGATCGGCGGCAACCGGTGGTGACCGACTACCGGTGGCCACCAGTCGCCGGCCGTTGGCCGATTTTCGATCACCGGCTGCCGGCTGGTTGCCGGTCACCGGTCGCCGGTTGGTCGCTGGTCGTCGGTTGGTCGTCGCTGCCGGTCGCCGGTCACGATCGGCAGCCTGCAAAGGAGAAAGGATGTGTCGAGGGGAGGATCACCTTTATATTATTTAATGATGAGTATACATGGACTTTAGAGGAATTTAATAATGTGTTTGAGTTATCTACTGGAGGATAAAGGAGAATTCCCAGGGATTTTGATCAATATGCATTTTCGAGAGAAGTTTATATTTATCTTAAGCCCTATTATTCTTCTAAATAAAAATCATCTGGCCTACAAAACCCAATATTTAGATACTTGCATAGGGTGATGGCCAATATAATTTTTGGAAGAGGAGAAAGTGATGGTGTGGAAAGACAAAGTGAGTTACTAATTTTATGGACCATGATTCATAACAAAAACATTAACACTGGCTCCCACTTTGTAAAACACATGGTAAAAGTTGGGAATGGCTATCCGGGGATACCATCATTGGTGGATTAGTAACGAAGATAGCCGTAGCATTAGGATTT
>JBAMHZ010125284.1:0-15893 GCA_037177395.1 Alpinia galanga | reverse complement strand
CGTCCAGGGCGGGCAGTGCGGGAACCAGATCGGGGCCAAGTTCTGGGAGGTGATCTGCGACGAGCACGGCATCGATGGCACCGGGAAGTACACCGGCGACTCTGATCTGCAGCTCGAAAGGATCAACGTATACTACAACGAGGCAAGTGGCGGGCGGTACGTTCCTCGTGCTGTTCTTATGGATCTTGAACCGGGAACCATGGATTCCGTCAGATCTGGGCCGTTTGGCCAGATCTTCCGTCCCGACAATTTCGTGTTTGGACAGTCTGGGGCGGGCAACAACTGGGCCAAGGGACACTACACTGAGGGAGCGGAGCTTATCGATTCTGTCCTAGATGTTGTGAGAAAGGAAGCGGAGAATTGTGACTGCTTGCAGGGTATGACTTCGATTTGCAAAATCTTTCTTCTCAAATAAATGTGATGTTTGTTAGATCTGCTTATTTAAATTGACCTTTCAAATTTTTTTATTTATATACGAATTGTTCAGTTAATGTGCCTAGATGATCTTCCATTTTTTAAGGCGTTTTATGAACTTAGAGTTTCTTACTTTCTGTTTCTCTGTTGAGCTTTTTATGACTTGCATCTTGCTACTTAAAACAGTGATAAAGTACAAGTTTTTTAATGAAGCAGTGGAGGCTCCACTCTAGGATTTTTAGCTTCGAACAAACCAATCTGTATAGACGATGTTAGGCTTTAGATTTAGAATTTTAGGACTTTTTTATAAATTTTTTATTTCTACTAATAGCCGTCACAAATTGCACTACTGTGAATTTCTTGCCAGATTTGTCATTAATTTCATGTCAATTGCTAACTCCTTGCTCACAATCTTCTTGTTAATCTTCTGTGATTGTGCTTGTGAGGAATTCAAAGGCGTTGGTATCCTGCCTCTTTCTTATATATGAATTTTGAGATTGGTCTTTAAAGTGTTCACATGCGTTGATATCAAATTGATTCTGTGATAATATTCATTTCTATTTTAATATCTTCTATTGTGCCACAGGGACGACTTATTAGATCTCTGAGTTTGATGCACAGATGCACATACAAAGAGACTCAATTTCATTTGGTGTTTGGATATACACGGAGATTGCAACAATTGATCTCATTTTCTTAGTTAAGATTACTGGATCATCTTGAACATTCAGTTTCAATAACTCAAGTTGGGCACCTACTTCTCTAAGTTTAATAATATATACAGTAGCAGTTCAATTTGCATGAACAATAATGGAAAATAAAACTGCCTAATTGAAGAGAGCAGTTTATATTACCAAATCTCTGCCGCTAGTCCTAGTATAAATTCTGCTTATTTTTGTCTCGATGCCTACTGGTTTTGATTCCTAATCCCCACATTTGCTACTTGGGATGTAATGAATTTGGCACCTTACTAGCTATCGTTGATATCAACTGCTGGAAAATTGAAATATCTGTGGTCTTTCTGGCTAACTGGTATTTGTTTTGATTACCAATGCCAAACCATAAACAATGGTGTTATTTCTTGTCCATGTAGTTTTCTAGGTATTTAGCACTGTATGCAAACAACAATATATGTAACAAATTTGTTATCTTGTTCTGCAGGCTTTCAAGTTTGCCATTCTCTGGGAGGAGGAACTGGTTCTGGCATGGGCACCCTTCTTATCTCTAAGATTAGGGAGGAATATCCTGATAGAATGATGCTAACATTCTCTGTTTTCCCATCACCGAAGGTGTCTGATACAGTTGTGGAGCCATACAATGCTACTCTCTCAGTTCACCAGCTCGTCGAAAATGCAGATGAATGCATGGTCCTTGACAATGAAGCATTGTATGATATCTGCTTCCGCACTCTTAAGCTTGCAAATCCTACTTGTGAGTATTTGTTCCAACGAGGAACTTACATAAAATCTTATTGTTCCATGTTTTGTTTAGTGTGCATTGCTTTTAGCATCTCTCATCTGATGTTCTTCTTGATGTTTCAGTTGGCGATCTGAATCATCTTATCTCTGCTACAATGAGTGGCGTTACATGCTGTCTCCGCTTCCCCGGTCAGCTCAATTCTGACCTCAGAAAGCTTGCTGTAAACCTCATCCCTTTCCCACGCCTGCACTTCTTTATGGTGGGGTTCGCACCATTGACCTCCAGGGGCTCACAGCAATACAGAGCTCTGACAGTCCCTGAATTGACCCAACAAATGTGGGATGCCAAGAACATGATGTGCGCTGCTGATCCTCGTCATGGTCGTTACTTAACTGCCTCGGCCATGTTCCGTGGAAAGATGAGCACCAAAGAAGTTGATGAGCAGATGCTAAATGTTCAGAACAAAAACTCTTCCTACTTCGTCGAGTGGATTCCAAACAATGTGAAATCCAGCGTGTGTGACATGCCACCCAAGGGACTGAAAATGGCTTCAACGTTTATTGGAAACTCGACGTCCATCCAAGAGATGTTCAGGAGGGTTAGTGAACAATTCACGGCCATGTTCAGGAGAAAGGCTTTCTTGCACTGGTACACTGGAGAGGGTATGGATGAGATGGAATTCACCGAGGCTGAGAGCAACATGAATGATCTGGTGGCAGAGTACCAGCAGTACCAAGATGCCACAGCAGAAGAGGACTACGAGGAAGAGGAAGAGGAAGAAGAGGAACCCGCCGAATGAGTCATTTCGATCACGGAAAATGTCTTGCTTTGTGAGTGTCCATTGGTACGGGTGTGGGCTTGGATCAAGACACTAGTTCTACATTGTGTGTTTGTATTTCTAGTAATGCTCTTTGTGATGTGTTGTGATATCGAGATGAACCTTGTTATTGCACTCATCGAGTAGTTTTATTATCTGTATTTCTGAATGTCTCTAGTCTTTTCGTTGATCTTTTTCATAATTCTTTTTTTTTTCAGAATAATATGTAGTTTTACATGATCTGTATTTGAAGTGATTATCTAGCTTATGTTACTTGATTGTGGTTTTGCAACAAAATTTGCGGTTTAGCCGATTTTTGTTCAAAAAATTCCTATGAAATTCTAAAATCACAATATGATCTTCAAAATTGATTGTCACTAGCTACTAGGTTTTTCATGTCCAAGCTTATGTATGGGTTAGATGATGAGATGATGCATGGTATTTGTTGACCTCACCCTTTGAGGGTATCTAAGTACATATAAATATTATCATGTATAATTTATTTGTGAATACTTATGCACACCTCTTATCTATTATCTGAATCCTTTTGAATTAAAGGATTGAACTATTTTCCATTTACAATTTCTGATAAAATTTTTTATCTGGTTTTCAATTTATTATTAGTCCAATCAATTTTCACCAAACAGGACTATGCTAATCATAAATTTTCATTGATAAACTATCTACTTTTGAAAACGCTCTCTCTAATTGCAGCTTCCAATAGATTAGAGAAAAGGCATTCTATTTCTGAAACTGAATAATCGTGGAAATAATATTCCATAATAAAAAAATTTACTAAGAGCAATTATTTCTTTAATAAAATAAAATTCAAAACCGACCACAGTGGGACTCGAACCCACAATCTCCCGCTCCGGAGGCGAGCGCCTTATCCATTAGGCCACGCGGTCAGCTACATCTCATTAGGCTTTTATTTTAATTTCAAGGCACTAAGATCAATGTCTCACCCTAAAACATTCAGTTTTACAATTTACTTTCGCAGTTTGATCCTCAGATAGCTCACATAAGGGTTTTATAAGTGCATTGATACGAAGTCCATCCTAATTGCAACACGCGCCAATATTCAATTATATTTGTGATGCATATGGATTTGTGAAAGATGATAGAAGGTAGAAATATTTGAAACCAATATATTGAGCGCGAGCGCACACACCTTGCTTCCTCCCTCCATGCTCGTGACTTAACCCGTTGCCTAAATCTTGCTCCAACTCATAAATATCCACTTAATTTACAAAAATGGTAGTTATCTGCCAAATTCTCGTACGTCTTAATCATACGCGAACTTCCTCAACACGCGCACACCAATTCCACGCGATGCAGACAATATAATTAAAGAGCGCCGACGGGTGATGCGTGGCCTGCGGGACCTACAAATACCCGGTTCAAACGTGGGTTCACGTATGTTTGACGTGACTTGGTTTGCCGACGCCAGCTTATTATTATTTTATTCTGCTTCCCCTCCTCGTCTGCTCTCTCCGACGGCTCTTGCCCTCTCCATCAGATCCGATTCCGATTCCCTGGCCGTCTCCATGATCTTGACATCCAAGTAAAGAATTTGTGCGAGCGACTCGAGGCTGCTTCCACACCGCCGTTTTTTATTTTTTGCGGCGAATCGGAGGAAGAAGAGGTCGTTGTGTTTTGGTTTCTTTTGAGGCTTTGCACCGATTCCATTTGCCTACGCTGAGGAAGGAGAGCGCGGTGGGTGGAGAAGGACGGAGGCGATGAAGCGGTATAGGAATGGGGAGATTTGGGGATTCGAGTCTCAGGTGCCGCCGAGCCCAGACGGGGGCGTCGTCCTCGGCGTCGATGGAGGTACAACCTCTACCGTGTGCGTATGCCTCCCGGCCTCCTGGCCTCTTCCTGAACCCTTGCCCGTCCTTTCGCGCGCTGTTGCTGGATGCTCAAATCACAATTCTGTTGGAGGTATCGGTTCCTCTTTCCTTGTTTATTTCTATACCCCTTGCATCTAGGCCGCCGCGACTTGGTTTTCTTTCGTCTGTCTGATCCAACAATCTGGCAATGCACTTTTTCACGTCGAAGAGAATGGACGACGGAGGCCATTCTGATAAAGGAAGTAGAGAACGTGTCGAGACTGGAAAGAAAGTAGTAAAATGCCTTTTTTTTTTTTAAATTTTGTTTTTATAGATAGTCACATAGTCAAACAAGATGATAAACTTACGCGACATATTAAAACAAGAGGATTTTCATTCCTATAAAAACATGAATTGTTGGCTTTATATATAAGGAGATTAGCTATAAAGTGATATTGGAAATTGCTTTTATTTATTAATTTGGGTCCTAAGCAGTAGCTGGCATATGCTCTTCCGTCTCAGATTGCTTGAAAGTGCAAAATTTGATTCTCTTTTCCTTTAAGGCTTTTGTTCTCTCTCAAAAAATTTAGCGAATTGTATGGGCGCTGCCTGAGCTTATGATCTGAATGTGGAAATGCTCTTGTAGAGACTGGAAGTTTGGCTGTTAGATGACCAGATCTTTGAGGAACATTTGATAATTGCAGTCCTTAGAACATTTTCATTTGATGGTTTCATGTCCAGTGGGAGCCTAACTTTTACTCTTTTGAAAAAAAAATTTAGCTTAAGCTATTCTTGGTTAACATGGAGATAAACAAATGCCAATTACTAACATGAAGGAGAAATTTACATAATTAAGATTCACTTCTTGAAAATGTTTTTTTTTTTTTTTTTGTAATCAGTCTATAGCTGAACCAGTTGCTCAATTGTAGAAAGTTTCTTCTGATTTTATTAGCTGCATTATGGATAAAACTGAGATGCATGGTGACTACTTATCCTGTTAGTTGATGTCTTCTATGAAGGTTCTAATTTCCATATAAATTTTATGTAGAAAATGCTGCTAGGGAGAGCCTAGAGGAGGTTATGGCCCAAGCTCTTTCAAAAGCTTCCTGTAGTCGTTCATCTGTACGGGCAGTTTGCTTGGCTGTATCTGGGGTGAATCATCCTTCAGATCAACAAAGGATAATCAAGTGGCTCAGGTTTGTTCATTTTCACTTGAAAAAGATCAACTTTTGTAGTTTATTGTACTTCCTGATCATCTTTGGCATCCCTATAATGATTTCTAAAGCGATATGGCATGTTATTTTTTGAAAGAATTGCTACATTATTTGAAGGGAGCGACATATTTTCTGATTATGGAATATGAAAGATTTTTTTTCTTGCCATATTCGTTTCACCTTGCTATATTGAAATTTATATCCTTAAATGCATGAGCAATAACAGCCACATCATGCAGAGTGTTTTAGCATAAATCTTGAAGCTAGCAGCTTCATGTAGAACCTTTTGTACATATTATGAAGTCTTACTAAGTGCCTGTCTGACAAGCACATTTCTAGGAGGAGAATGACCTCTCAGATATCTGAATAAAAGGACAATTAAGCTGCGTTGTTGGAAGAGTTAACTTGAGAAGACGACGATCTGAAGTTCCTTTGTGGGTCATCAGTCTTCTTTTAATTGCAGCAGGAATTACTGTTTTATTATTCCTGAATTACCAGACAAGCACTAAGAGCTTTTATTTATGATTACGATCTGATCGACTGACCATTTATTGTCTTGATTAATTCTTTTGTTGGAAAGCTGGGAGACAAAGAGTATGTTGGCATCTTGGGGAAGACACAAGGAACTTCGAGACATGACCATGCTGGGCAAAGTGCCCGATGATCCTGATCTATTAGGAATGAGGATGAAGAGCTTGAAAGTGCAGTGTTTTCAAACATGACAAGTTTGACTTTGGAACAAGTTGCACTGAGTTGCTTTACACCTCTAGTTGCATGCAATCAAGGCTCTGCTAGGTGTTTTTATCATTTCAAAGTTGAACAACAGATTTTTTATCTAGACAAGTTGAATTGATAAGAGTTGAAAGTGTGAAAGGTAGTGGAAGACCAAAAAAAATTTAACATGATTTGAAGATATGAATTTCACTAGGGACATAGCCTTGCATAAAGTTCAATAACGAGATAGGAAACCCCCAATTAGTTGGAACCCATGACTTGATTAAATATGATAGGAATCTAGATTTGTTATTTTAACAAAATT
The DNA here is from genome assembly GCA_037177395.1 of Alpinia galanga. Classification (NCBI taxonomy): domain Eukaryota; kingdom Viridiplantae; phylum Streptophyta; class Magnoliopsida; order Zingiberales; family Zingiberaceae; genus Alpinia; species Alpinia galanga. The sequence goes on along the minus strand of JBAMHZ010125284.1, from coordinate 9,161 downwards.
TAGTTTGGGTCATTGATATTTCCAAATAAAGGCGAAACTTATGATGGCTCCATATACAATATTTTTTGGTCTGCTATTTGGTTGTTATCTGACATGCTAAATTCTCAGAATCCACTGGGTTGGGTGATTGTAGATTGAGTTAATTTCATTTATCATACATTGATTTTAATTTCAGTTTTAAATTTTTTGGTTCATTGCCAAACAAGTCAAGGATTATTTGTTTGCTTTCTGTGAAAGGATGCTAGATGCATGTTTGGTAGTACATGATCTATGATGCAGGCAAAATAGATAACTTGAACAAATTTTTTAACTAAAACAATGTCTTCTCAGTATCCATATGCTTGTATAGGACAAAAATGCATTCCCAAGTCCTCTGTTCAGATATTTGTTTCTGTAAATACTGCAAAATGATAATACATTTATTTATTTAACTTTTGAAGTTTGTTGATAAATGAACCATTGTTGATATCATTGTCCTTGCAAGCCATGTATTCATCATAAACATATATTACTGGGAGATTAATTATACCTTTATATGTGACTATTATATGACCCTACACTTTTGTGAGATCTGTGGTTTTTTTATTTGCTCCGGAAACATTTAAGTATTTTTTCTTACTTTGGAATAAAGTAATAGCAACCAATTATTTTGAACCTGAATATTGTAGTGTTTTTTGGTCTCATTTAACAGAAATATATTCCCAGATAAAGTCATATTCTATGTTGAAAATGATGCTGTTGCAGCGATGGCCAGTGGAACAATGGGAAAGCTATATGGATGTGTATTAATTGCAGGCACAGGAACCATTGCTTATGCATTCAAGGAGGATGGCAAACAAGCCAGAGCTGCTGGTGCAGGACCAGTTTTAGGGGATTGGGGGAGGTTATGTTTATTCCTTATCTTTGATCTAATTTGTTCCTGACATGATCGACTTACAATATTCATGTTCATTACTATCTTAGATCATATTTTTATGATAAGTCTTCCTACTTTGTAAATGTATCCAACATTCAAGGGGATTTGTTCTCGGTAAGTTTATACTGATGTCATAAGAAAATCTGGAACAAATTTTGAAAAAACATCCAAGCTGCATCTAATGACTTTGCAGGCATTCACTGAATATGTTGAGGAACTTGTGAATGTCATATCATGTAATAAAACAGGGATGTCAGAAATAATGTAGTTATGGAAGATTGATAACCAGAAGTGTAACTTATATTTGCTCTTCTTTGGCTTCCAACTCAATAATCATGTTAATATATATCTTTGTATAAAAAGTACTAAATTGGTCTTGTATGGATTTTTGATGCTGAACAACTTAGTGCAAGTAAATTGATAATATTTTACTTGCCTTTCTTAATTTGATATTATGTGGTGAAAAATTGGAAGTATATGATTACTTGCTTGCCTTAATTTGATTTTTTGTGGTGTGTGTCTGTGTGTTAGATATCTCTTTCACCTTGTATTTTGTAACTCAGTCACCTTGTGTAGGTGTGTCTGTGCCTGTATACTTGTGTGTGTGCGTGTGCGTGTGTGTGTGCGCACACGTATGTGTGTGTGTGTGAGAGAGAGAGAGAATGAGAGAGAGAGATTGCTTGTTTCAGCTTGTATTTTGTATCACAATCACCTCAGATATTAATGTAGGTGTTTAAAAAAACACAAGCTTTGTGGGTGTGTCAGATTGGCTTTTCAGTTTGTATTTTCTAACTCAATCACCTTATAGTTGAGTAGATGTTTAAGAAACCTAGGCTGTGTGTCAGCTTGGCTCTTTCAGCTTGTATTTTGTAGCTCACTCACGTTATAGTTCAGTGGAGTTGTTTAAAAAACACAGGCTTTCCTACAATATGGGATTTTTGTTCTTACTTCCATCCCATATCTTTAACACACACATATTCCCCTGGTGGTTGTACATAGCCATTGACAGAGTGAGGCCAGTAATTTTTTAAATTCTCCATGTCACTACTTGTCATCCTTGGCCAATATTCTATCAATTTATAGAAAAACATGCATTCATGCAACTGTCATAAATGCTAAGTTGCTCAGAGTATATGGTTTATGTTACTGGTTTTAACTGGCATAGATTGTATACTGAAAAGATTTAGATATATTACACTCCTGTCATTTCTTTTTCAAGCATGGAAGTTACTGATATTTTGTCCGTATATAGTGGATATGGCATTGCTGCACAGGCATTGACTGCAGTCGTTAGGGCACACGATGGTCGGGGGCCTCAGACAAAGTTAACAAAAACCATTCTTGACACACTTGCACTTTCTTCACCAGATGAACTGATTGGGTACCGACTCAACTTTTCTTACATAACATTGAGGACCATGTTGTGATCTGCTCATTGAAACTTTAGCTACATAGTCATCAAAGCACTATTTCACCAATCCTTAATTAATCACCTATATAGGTGCATATGAATATATTTGAATTGTTGGCATACCCTAGCATTGAATTTTGCTATACTTGATAGTATATCTGGAAAAATAGATTGGGAAAAGGGGAAAATCTGAAAGAAAAGCAAAATGTAATAGTAAAGACAAGTAGCGGACTTATGCTAACTTCTTTTTTCTCATAATTAATCCGCCTAAAAGCTCCATGGAAAACTGAAAGTAAAAAAATGGAAATTGGTCAACCTAAAGTATATATAAATCTTTCTCTAATTTTTTCATAAATAGCATTAACGAAGTGAATGTGTTCATTCAATTTTTATCCTTCAAAATATATAAAAAGAGGGAAATGTATTTTTTCCCCTTATTTTCTGTCTCCTTTTGTTTATCTTCATTTAGTTTTCCATCCTCCAAGAAAACATAGGGATGCAATATGAAGATGGTGTGTGTTTTTCTATTACTATTTTTTTTTTTAATAAAAAAGTTTTAACTTGCATGATTAGAGAGTATCTTACATGTTTTGAAATTAGATGCAATTCTTTTCCAATACCAGCTTCTTGAGATTAGTATATATAATCTCTTTTACTTGTATGGCACAGATGGACTTATGCAGATTCTTCTTGGGCTCGCATTGCCGCTTTGGTTCCCACTGTGGTATCTACTGCTGAAGATGGCGATGAAGTTGCAAATAAGATACTACATGACTCTGTTCAAGAATTGGCAGACAGTATTATAGCTGTTGTGAAGAGACTTAGATTGTGTGGTGAAGGTGAATTGCGACATCTGATCATGCTGAATAAAAATTCCATTAAATCTTGCTTGAAAAAATCATTCTGTGTGCTAGTTAACCAACTGTTTTTTGGAAAGAATTTTTTTTTTCCTTAAAAAATGCTTCTTCCATGTCTACCACATCTCCATGTTGATTAATGATGCTTTATGGTTGCAGATGGCAAGGAGATTTTCCCACTTGTTATGGTAGGCGGTGTTCTTGAAGCTAATAAGAGATGGGATATTGGCAAGGAAGTTGTGAAGTGCATTTCCAAGGTTTTCCCAGGAGCTTTACCCATTCAACCTAAGGTGCGAAATCAACCATAGTTTTGACTTATCTCCTTTTCAAAATTATTCTTTTTACCTTCTGTTAGAGTTTGACATTGAAGTGTGCCTATTTTGTATATTTTTTTCTCGACTTCTATCTCTAGATTTATATTAGTTTCTATATATTAACTCCTGGCTCATGTTTACACAACCTTAACCCTTCTTACTCAGAGGAAGAACGTCACATTGTTCTGATTTCTCTTCAGACTAAAATTTCAAGCACATCCTTATATCCCTACTCTAATTATCTTGCAAAATTCAAATAGAAATAGAGGGTTTGTAGAATCTCACAATTTCACTGAGGTAAACAATAGTGAAGGAAGATATATTTAAAGTTAACAGATCTAAGTACCTTCACTAATATAAGTGATGGATCTTTATGTTGTGGCACTCTAGCAGCACGTAACAATCAATTTACATGAAGCATAAATAATATGGGCTGTCTGATGCTATTTGGAGCCAAACTTGAAGCTTTTAACTGGAGATGGCTACTTAAATTTTAGCAGCTACGTTTAAGGTCTGTAATATCAGTTTCTACCATGACATACTTCAATCACTCTTTCACTCACAAGTGTTCGCCAAGTTGTTTCTTGCAGGTAGAACCAGCAGTCGGTGCCGCGCTAGTTGCTTGGAGCCGATACACGAGACAAATTAAAGATGTACAGGAACCGGATTCCCCTCAAATATCAATCGCACAATAACACAAGGAAGTGTGAGTATAACAGCTGAATGGTTAATAAAATTGTGCACTTAAAAGAATCATCACCAGTCCACAACTCATTTCTTTTTCTTACAAAATTTTCTATATGCAAATTGAATTTCTTTTCAGGCAAACCAGTTCTTATTAACTTCAAGAGGGCTGTGACTGAGAGTCAAGAGAATCACTTGGTAACTGGTGTTCTTTTCAACAGATTCATATATGATTTGTGATTTGTTGTTTTTATTTATTTATTTGTTATTTTCAATTGTGACTAGATTAATGGATTGACATAAGTTATGGTTTAATCATGATTATGACTAAAGCCAACCACATAATACACACATTCAATAGAGGATTTCGTTAAGCTGTAAATTCATCTTATAATTTAATTTGGGTACATCGAATAAATTAGTAAAACATATCAAAACAATTTGAAAATACAAAGCTATTTACTACATTTGTTTTTTTGTTCCTAATTTTTCAATATAAAATATTTGCCCATAAACAAAACCACAAATAGAATTTTACTTGAGAAAATCAATAATTTATTTCTTTAACAAGTTTTTTATTAATATATATTTTCTAAAATTTTCTTCTTGTATTTATTCTTTATACCTTACAAAACATTTCTAAAAATGTTTTAAATAGAACAATAGCCTTTCTCCCGTCTATTTACACTCTCAAAAATTGCATTCGAATAATTTATTTAAACCAAAATCGTGTTTTCAAAGGCACCAAACAAAAAACATTTTAATTGACAAAATATTTTGAGAAAGATGGGTGAACAAAGTTATGCCTGAAACAATCATTCTTCCTCTTGAAGTATGCTCTAAGTGGATGCAATTATTAAAGCAATCCCTCAAATCAAACATTACCAATCTAATCAGTCATCTCTCTCTCAAAAAAAAAGAAGTTGAACATGGAAGAATAATAATAGGACCCAAGTGTATCATATAGCATCTCTTTAGAGCACCCTGCCTTGGTCATAATACAAGTTTATAATTCTTCTAATTGTCACTTTCAACTGAGCCATTCAATTGATAGATACTTGTTCCATCCATCATTTTCTGCTGTCAGTACACTTCTACTTTGTTTACTTAAGAACACTAGTCTGGATTCAAGCAATGCAATATCATACTCTAACTCATTTGGCCAACCCAACAGTGTCAGCATCACTTGCTTTCCAGGCATTTGTTTGGCAAATTAGTCATCAGGTATTCTTGCCCATGACTACATTAATTGCAGGCCCCAGCGTTGGCAGCAAGAACATCCACACTTGTTTAACAAGAGCTGGAAAAGAAAAAATATTTCCATGAGAAGATTTAGAAGAAACCTCCACTGAGCTCATGCTTTGCCACCAGCTGATGCTCGAGAAGAATGCCCAGAGTAAGCTTCTCAGATGTCACTGTGCTGTAGCAGCGGAGCACGAAGCTGAGAAAAAGACACCTTCACGGCAACAAAGTAGTCAAAATGGATGCTCTCCGGTGGTGATGGGGCCCGCTGAGGATTTGAAGGGGCCATGAAATCATCATGAAAGGAGAAAGAAGATGATGCCATGGAGGAAAAGATGCTGATAGACATGTATGAAAGTGAACGGGGGGGTCTTAATGGAAGCCACATGCTCACCCCTTTGTGTGATTATACAGCAAACCACAGTGCAGAGGATGGTGGGGCTCCAATGCCACTGAATAAAGCTACAGAACAACTGAATCCAAAAAACTAAGCAAGAAAAAAAGAATCAATGAATCACTTACCTCATGAGAAGGACAGGAGTGAGTGTGGGATCAGTCATGCTATAACATGCAGCTGTGACAGTGAGAGGCACAGTAGATATGGGCAACATGAGGTTCTTTTTCAATAATTCAATGAATGCAAATCACATGGGAAAGGACTGAAAAAACTTTGTGGTCCAGATCTTCACGTCAGTGTCTAAAGATAAGGCAGAGGCAGACACAAAAATCTCCAAGTCGAAAGAAAAAAAAGAAGCAGAACCTGAGTGGCAATAGCTCAGATGGAGGAGGCAATTGGAGCTGAAGAACCATATGATGTGATGTCCTAATACTCAGAAACAGGGAGACGATTAGTGCAAAGATCATATATTTTGTAGAGAAGATTAAGCAAAACTAGTCGTGGGAATTATATGCCAATATTATGGGACGATATCATATGATACAATTATTAGACATGCGTAAATTGAGAAAATTACTCGCTACTTTAGTTGAGCACCTAAGGCACAAAGATGCACAAAAGATAGGATTTGTTTTCAGTATTCAAGTGACCCGACAGATGCAACCCTGGTAGTGCTCAGGTTCCTTGAGTCCTGGCGGCTTATGTAATCGTCGCAGCTACTGGTTGGAAGCCTTTTGATTGGGGCAGCGTTGGGTGAATCGGTGCTTTGTTTTCCCATCTGCTGCACTTCCTGATGTGTAAGTATCTGTATGCACCATACGTTGTTCACAAACTCCCTGATGGATGCACAGGTATAGTCAGAGGATCATATGCGAGATATATGTGATCTGAGTTTCAAGTGGTTCACAAACTAGACATACACAGAGGAATTCGCAAAAGATAGTCAACAATTTGAAAAAAAAAATAAAATGCCCATGCATAAAAGGTGGCGACAGTTTCAGCAAACTTACTGCCAAGGATCGTCACCGACGAGAAGAGTGTCATCCTCCCTGTCAACAAATACAAGCTGCCAGCCTGATCTCAAAGGGTCTTCCAATTGGCCTTCAAGGCCAAATAAACGTTCCAGCTCACTACGGAGCTCTTGGTAGCTGCTGAATCTGGTTATGTCCAGTGACCTTCCATAGGATCCTGATTTATAAATCTGCACCAGTAAATCTAGCTAATCACTTGGCAGAAATTATACAAGGAACATGGTTTAAAATTTTATAGTTAATGACCTTTCGATTCTATATGAGCATGTTTAACTATGTAACAGGGCTTCTGGAAAGGAGATGAAAACTAAGTCAACTGAATGACTTTATGACAATCAATTGGATCTAGTAGACCTTTCAAAAATCATTCTCATTTACGAGAGAAATTTACAAACCACTCTATTAATCATCAAAATCAAATTGAACATGTAACTGATATGATCCTTGGTCTTTCATACCTAAGAAAAACAATCTAGGATTTAGGTTTTCAACTTTTATGTAAAATCCAGATCTAGAACAGCATGATAACACCGCACATTTGGCATCCACTTCTCAATAAAAGAGAGCTTTAGAGCATCATGCTTTTAAGCTACAATTTGCAAAAGAAAAGAAAAAAAGGTGCAGTAAAGATGGACACTGAATTCATGGAGGGATAGATTACTGACCTTTACAAAGGTTCCACCTTTTTCATTGAGAGATTCCGCATTTTCACAAGATGGCAAATATCCAGATTCCTCAAAACCATACACACCAGTCAATGCTTGATTCAATGAAAAATCATTTCCTAAGGAACCCACAAAATTACTACCAGCATAATGCATGTTCAATGAATCAGTCTCAGTGCTAGTATTACATGGGTTTGTCATACCATTCTGCACCAGAAGTGAAGAGGAGTTGATGTTAGCACTAAACAAGTGATGGCTCTGGGAATCAATGTTACCATCTTGATCCACCATGCGCTCTCTTCCAGTAAATGGTGGCAATGAAACAGAATGCTGAGAAACACTAGTTTGTGTCGCATCTAATTGTCCTAGCTGAGGCATGATAGACTGATCTCTACCAGCGAGCATTGATTCAACTGCTAATCTCTTTGATGACAATTGATCAGGTCTAGAACTTATTGACGGGTTGCTTCTCACCCACGCAAGCAGATTTGATGCTGCCTCTGGAGACAACTGTTGCAAAAGATTATGCAATGAAGAGGCAGTAGAAATTGGGTCACAGTTACTACTCTCGGAAAAATTCTGAAGCCGGGAAAATTGAGATACACTTTGCATTGCTGCAGATGGAGACGATGACTCAGCCATAAGTTGAGGCAAAGAAGGTACTCCATCAGAAATTTGTTCATTATTTGATAACAATTTCTTCTGTTGCATTTGTTGATGATGCAGAATTTGCTGCTGCTCTGGTATTTGTTGCTGCAAAATTTGTTGCTGGTGCTGGTGCTGCTGCTGCTCACTGAGTGAGTATACTTGTGGTAGCTGACGCTGAAGAAATTCAGATTGAGACTGGCCTTGCACCTGGTTTATTGGTATATTTTGATGGAAGGTTTGGGGAAGTTGCGGTTGTCCATTCTGCAGAACTTGAGTGGGTAGTAAAGGAGATGATCTGATAGCAGTGTTTGGAGTTTGCTGGAATTGCAGCATCTGAGGTGGTATGTGCTTCGTAGTGTCCACGTTCCTTGTTTCCTGAAATGCTGCCACAGCCGCTGTTTGGTACATGTCAGTTTGCAGACCAAGCATTTGAGTATCATACCGTGGTGACATTTGCATCCACGGCGTAACACCCATGCCCTGAAAATTCAATGATTGAAATGCAGGATTTCCTGCATTTTGGAGCCACATTAGAGATGAATTCAGACTGATATCATCCTCCTTTCCACCTAATTATGCATATATTAGTTAGCGGAATGCTTACACAAACACACAAAAAAAAGTGCTCTAAAGAAATATTGATGACAGAAAGTTCAATGAAGGTTTAACTGCAATAGTTTACAAAGATAACAATAAGCAACTTTACCCAGAAGGGAGGGCAATCCAGTAGGCCATGGACGCTTAAGCCTAAAGGGAAACGGGGGTGGATACATTGGAAAAGTTGTGAGAGGCTCAATTTCCCAGAGTGACACCCTTGGCTGCCTCTGTCCAGCAGTTGACTCATCCCAGCCAACCTGGATCAATGAAAACCCAGATGACAAAAGCCGAATGATTGTGGTTTTTGTATCTCTAAGAAGTAGATTTTGAAAAGCTTACTTTATCGAGAAAGAAAATATCTAGAAATTTCCTTAGGCAAATAAAACTGATTATTAAGAA
>JBAMHZ010125071.1:0-15897 GCA_037177395.1 Alpinia galanga | reverse complement strand
AAAAAATTCATATAATTCGTGTCTGATGTTATAGGTTATTAATTAGGAATGATTAGTATTTAATACGTTTTAGCTGTTAATAATTAGGGTGGTTTGATTTGGGATAGTCATGTATAATTTTGATTATGTGATTACTAGGTAACTACATAACTTAGGTTGTTTGGTTCAATCATAAGTAATTCAATAAAAACGTATTTATTTGGAGGTATTAAAGTATAACATAGTGTGATATTTTATTATATTATTTTTAATTTAATTGTAAGATTTTATTTATTCTGAAACATTATTATTGTTCTCGGTGATCGATGGTGATCAACAATTGGTGATTGGCGACAGCCGGCGGTGGGTGACCAGTGGACGGTGACATTCGGTGGCGGCGGTGACGACCGGCAATTGGCGGGCCGATGGTTGGCGATGGGCGATGTTCGGTGGTTGACGGTGTCTGACGACCGACTTGATAAGTGTATTTTTATCTCAAATGGTAAAAAATAAAGAATAATTTTAGAAACAAAATTGCATAAAAATCAACGAAAATCAAGCTTCTCGGAAGTTTTTTAATTCTCTCATTTATAATTTAATATGATATATTAGACATCCTTTATTACTTGATAATCGTTTAAATCCTAAACTAAATAAGATCTTTATTAATCACTTTGAATGAATAATTAAAATTATCAACAACCACGCCCGACCAAACTCACCCTTAACGTTGCAACGAAGTTTGCTCGCGCGATCTCACTTGGTTTCAGTTTTTCCACGCTCCGGTTCTCCTCGCCCTCCCCCTCCCTTCGCCTCGCTCTATCGCTTCGCTTTTATCTTCGATCTTCCTCCGCTTACCTCCAAGAGTAGACATGGCAACGGTTCCTGCTTTACACAGCCACGCCATCTCTAGTGTTGTTCTCCATGGGAGGTCTGCTTTACCTGCTTTCTTCGCGGCCAAGACAGAGAGGAAGGGAAGAGGAAGATTGAGGGTGGTGGGCGAGCAATGCGAGGAGGCAGCTGAATCGAGAGCTGAGGGAAGAAGTGGAGAGACCCTGTTGTGCTCCATTGCGCCCTATCCTCTTCTCCTCGCGTCTGCGCTTCCTGGAGGTATCTAGTTTAGTTTGCCCTCTTAGCAGTTTGCTCACCACGTTGCTTTCCTGGATTTTTTTTCCTCGAAGACCTGAAAATTGAAAGTGTTGAAGAAATAAGAGGATTTCAATCTCTGTCTTAGTGAAGATTAGCCTTTTATGTTTTTTTATTTATGGAAAATGATTTGAGCGGCCTAAGTTGTTCGCCCAGCTATGCGTTGACTAAGAATTAGCCAGATTGCACGACTTGAATGAGTGCATAGGCAAAGACAAAGATCTGCAGGAGTCAAAATTACAACAAAATGAACAGACTCTGATCTGTCCGTAGTTTGCCCTCCGTAGCTTTTACGCTACAACTATGTCATGTATTTAACACAGTGATTGGACAGACTCTGATCTTTTTGTGAATCTATGGAAGTAGAGTTTTACTTTAGGATTGCAATTAAAAAAAAAGTAACTGTGTTAATTGGTAAGGAAGTCAAATTCAAATTATTTGAAAGATATTTAGTAATAAAAAATTCCATCAACAAATAATGTTGACATTTGACTCATACAAATTATTAGTTTGTTGATTAAGTATGATATTTTGTATATGTCCAACTAAATTATTTTGCAGGTAAGTGATATTTATTTTGTGAAATATTTTGTACGTTCATGTGGTAATGTTCTTTCCTCAGTTCTCTGTTTTTGACTTTCTGTTTTGAGTCTGTAATAATATCAAAGTATTTCTATATGATAACATCCAAAACAGCTGCGGCAGTAAGATCTATCTTTGAGCCATTTGTTGAACTAGTGAAGACATGGAACCTTCCTGAATGGCTTGTCCACTGGGGTCATCCAGGAAATATGGTTAGTCTTTTACACTATCTTTATGGAATTTGGCATTTCTTCTGTTTTGGAACTCATAATAAACATGATTACTACCTTTATTGTTTTCTATGCTTAATGAAAGTAAATGTAGAATTTCCTTCTTTTGAAGGTGCCAACAAACTCAGTTGGAAAAATAATGATTTTGAAAATTGCTACCAAGGTCTTGGCTTTGAATCCCACCTCCACCATTTAGGTAGGTTTCTCACTTGCTTTCTCTTAGTCTTATCATGAGGAAAAAAGATAAAAAGGTCCGTCTGAACTGTTTACCGGTGCAATTGTGAATGATTTCATAGCTTGTCAATACAATAGCCTAAATTAGGAAAGGAAATCAAGAACTAGAAATACTCATGATTGCATAGGTAACCACTCCCTCCTAGCTGATGACTAGATAAGAAACTATTTAAGGTTACTGATGGTATTGAGTATTTGGGTCATATAGGCTCTTGTTTCTATTTGGTTGGGCCTTGTTTTTATTTGGGCTGTGAAGACTTTTATCTTTGTTTGCTTGTTATATTATTACCGCACGGGTCATACCCGCGTAGGTTATTATATGTTTACCTCCAAGGTGCAGGCGGCCATTGTATGTATCTGCCTGTTCGTGTACTTGAGACGTTATGAGATCTGGTATTTAGTTCTGGCAGCTCATAATGGTATTGCAGCCGTTTATCTTTCTACGGCTGATTTGTATTCAGTCTAGGTTGCATCTCCTATATAAGGATGAGCAATGCTAGTGGAAGGTATAGTTTTTTTTCTATACTCGAATCACTTTTTCCACTCAGTTGATTCCTTCGCTTGCGCAGTCGCAAGTTCTCTTTATTCAGCCCAGAGCTGACTTGATCTTCGGAGAGGTCACACCAGTGCCCGCTGATGAGTGTTAACATGTAGAGTCACTTAGCCATTCGAGTTATGGATTGTTATTCTGGTTCTAATCTGCTCGGGTTAATAGTCAATTCCTTAGAAGAAAGGAAGGAAAGGGCTTGAGCGTGGAAGGAGAGCCATCAATTACAATTGTAAATAAGTCCATGTCTTGTTATTGAAACAGTTTTTAAACTAGGAAATGAAAATGCAACATTCAAACATATATGATTTTATAGGTAATTTTTTCTCCTTGCTCTTAGCTTAACAATGTGGTGCACATACATGTGACGTAAATATTCACTTATTTTTATTATAGTGGTTGGTGGAAATCTTGTTCCAGTTGCTTAAAAAATGTGGAGTATTAGGGATTCACAACTACAGGTTTCTATAAGTTGCCAGACAAACAGAGATGTGGAAATTTCAGTGGGACAAAGATTCATATTGGCATTGTACAGAAATCAAGTTATATCAACATCCATAGATGTGATTTAGATGGGTTTTATAATTTCTATGGAGAGTTATGCTGGAGCTAGAAGCCAGAGACACTAAACATTTTAGATTAATTAGCACAGGAAAAATAGCAAGTTCAGTTGAGAAACAAAACTAGAAATGTCAACTCCATTAAACAGGTAATGGGAAACTTTGTACTGTAATTATCAACTTAATTTTATTTCTTGGTACAAAATGATACTCTTAATTTTCTTAGTGATTTTTGAATGACTGTAGAATTAGTTTTACGCTCTTCTCACTGATTAGATTTTCATACCCTACTTATTGGATTTTAAATCATTGATCCTACAATTGCTCAAGGTGATGAATAAGAGGAATATTTTCGTTTTCATTCAACTAAAAGATGCATTATGTGATATCCAAAATTTGAACACATTTCTAATTCATTGAAATTGAAAGAGTAGCCCATATTATTTTTCAATAACAGAAACTGATTTATTTTCTCTCCTAATATTATTAGTGCAGGATATCATAGTGAAGCTGTAGATGTGCTTTGGCAGTTAGATGATCAAAAAGTGGGAACAGAATATACAAATAATCTATTTCCATATCTTGTTTCTTGTTTCTTGTTGTTTTTGTAATCATACAAAATTTCCTACCTGCTTTATATTCCAGCCACTATGGGTTGAGACTTCTTATGAATCTAGTTATGGAGTATGATAGGACACAAAGTCTTTAAATTTGGAAGAATTTTAGATATTAAATCCCTACTTTGTACAGATTGTATTATCAGTTTAACAGATTCCACTTCCTACTTGAAATTCTGCAGGCAGTTGTTCTTTTTGCAATGGGCGGCTATGGAACATATCTTGGATTTAGAATTAGATTATCAAAAGATGCAGTAAGTTATCCTATTATCATCTGAGTGATTATTGTAAAGAATTAATATTTTTCTGAAACTTATTTTAAACTGGAACTCTATGTTTAATGTTTGCTAACTCATTATTGATTTTCTTTTCATGTAAATCTATATAAGACACTGTTTTAGTTGACCAATGTGCATATCGTCTGAAGTTTTACATTAATGTACTATGTAGTAGCTGAAGAGCAAGATGGATTCAGTAGATTATTAATGGTTTTTGGTAGATCATATAGATCAAGCAAGATGGCAGATCTGATCAAATCAGTAGCTGTATTTAACTGATTCATTAAGCTACTACTCAAAAGCCAATTTAAAATTTTACATTGATAAATTATAGCTTTTGGAATATCAGGTGTTATTACTGAACACTTTTCACTTTCAACTTAATTGTTTAAGGAGGAAAAGGCCAAGGCCAAGGACCTGCATCCGAAGCTCCTAGGAGGCATGTTTTTCTTCTTTGCTCTTGGTGCTACTGGTGGAATAACAGCTTTATTGACTTCTAATAAACCAATTTTTGAGAGGTAACTCTTGTAACTTCTCAGTCACCTTAGTAAAGCTTCTAGATTATGATGTTAGTGCATTATTTTGCACCTTCTTTCTTCATTTGTTGCTCACAAAATTGGATAAAAGGGTTGGTCTTAGTTGGTATAGCTGACTGTTTTTCTTTGTGTGTGTGTGTCCAGCCCTCATGCTGTTAGTGGATTTCTTGGTCTGGCACTCTTGACAGTTCAGTCTCTACTGCCGACCTTATTTGAGGTAGTTTTGTGACTTCATCATTGTGAAGCAACTTGACTCTTGCTAGTGACCAACTCAAATCCAGATACAAGATAAATCTTTCTCTGGCTTTTATTCTAGCTGAAAATATCTTCAAATTTGCTTCCTGCACTGGTTGAAAATAATTCTGATACTCATGTAACTCAAACAATTAGCAATGTGGATCAATTGACAATTTCACACAATAAATCCACATAATCATCCCAAAGCAGCCTACCCATTTTAGTTGGGTCCATTCTGAGATAGTGATCATTATTACTTAATTATGATGTCCTTATCATTTGTTCCTGGACAAGTTTACTTTCTTCAGTATCAGGTGGATGTCCAAACTACTCATTGTTCAATCTGATAAATAGACAGCAGAAATACACATCATTAGGAATAGATTCTCACAAAATCCAACTATAAGCTCCAACTTATGTCTCTTTATTTTTGATTTGGACACAGGAGAGTCCAGGCATGAGGACGGTACATGGGCTACTTGGTAGCAGTATCATGACACTTTTTCTTCTCCATGCAGCATCAGGACTTCAACTTGGCCTCAGTTTTTAGAACTATGGTAGTGCTGTATTGGTACCAACTCTTTCTGTAAGAGAGCATATTTGATTGTGTCCTTGCACTCAAAAACTGTTTTGTTTGAAACTACGTCAGGATCACAATTGAAATTTAAAAAAAGTTCCTAAAGCCAGAAAAGTCTGATCATTTAAGTAACTCATTACACTTAGATTGCGTTTGATAATATAATGAAATGTATAATATAATGGAATGTATAATGTAATATAATGGAATCAATATTACATTACTACGTTTGGTTAAAATTTGTAATGGAATATTTGATTACAAGAGTGATTATATTCTTTTATTTGGTATGTCGTACGTAATCAATCGTCGATTGTCACCGGTCGACGATGATCGACCGACGGTTAGCCCGTCGTTGGCCCATTGCCCTGTCGCCCCACTTGTGACCGGTGATGGGCCAGCCGAAGACCTACAGTCGTGATCGGTGATTTTTATTTGGCATTGACTGTGTTAATCTTGTAATGTAATTTGGATTACATAAATTTTAAGTTCATGATTCAGATTAAAAGTGTTATCTTATATTTTATAATTCAGATTATATTATATTAGGACGTTAAAATTATATCAAATAAATTGTAGTCTATCAAGTACAGCTTTATTGGTTCTGACAACGGTTTGAAGTGTGAGTTGTCTCTCTCATCAGGAAATGTGGCTTTCTCTTTAGCGAATGAAGATTAATAGAATACTGAAACGCAAATAAATAATCAAATTGTAGCGTATCATGAATTTTGTAAACCTTGCCATAGCAGAATTACAAAGATACAAGTTACTAAAAGAGTTAAATGCGGTTAGATTGATAATATTATAGAAAATTAAATTTTTCCATTTATTATATTTGTATAAGCATATTATTATTCTATTATTTAATTTCTATTTCATCACTAATGATTTAATAATATAGAAAAACATTTCAGTGCTTAAGGCACTGGCAGCCTGTCACTCCTGTCGCATGTGTCGCATGTGCGCCATTCAATAACATGACGCCCGTTTATTATCGATCGTATCAGAACCGTTACCGTGACGATGACGGACGGTATACGGTCGAGGATGATGGGGCGGTTCGGGTTGGACCCGGAGATTCCGTTCGAACTGACGGCGTCGATTCAATTCCGGACCCGAACTCGCCAAAAACAGCAACTGCAACGCATATAGGATCGGACAGCTTGCAGCAGCCCCTTCGTCGTCCCCGTCCGTTCTCCTCGCCTCTTCTTCTTCGCTTGGCGACGCCGGGAGGAAGAGGAGAGCTGGGAAGGTGATTTCTAGGGTTTCCACACCCACCTCATTGTTTTGGTACGTGGATTCCTTGCTTTGTTTTTTTCCCCCCACCTCTGGGGGCGAATCTCATCACTTGATCTGACACTGGATTTGTCCTTTAAGTTTCTCTTTCGTTTCTTTTTGTTTTGTTTCGCGATTTGATCTTGTTTTGATCACTTGTGGTTCTTTATCTGGTTTGAATGGCAGCCATCCGGCCACATTTTTTGCTCCGTTGAGATTTTGTTTGCTCTTAATTAAGGAGAAGTAGATCTGTTTCGTTGCTTTGATAATATGGTTAGGATTTCTGGAGATCTTTTCGTTTATGGTCCTTTTCAGTACGATTCGGCTCCGCTCCCTTTGTTGCCATCTTTCTCTGTTTTATCATTGTCTCAACCTTTTACTGTTTAAATGAGAAACTTTGGTTGATTAATCTCGGTTGCACTAACTATCGAAATTGCTATTGAGCGTGACTAACATGTAAGCATCGTTTGAAGAGGTATAATATTAGACATGCTGGGCCTAGAACAGCATCAGTGATGGGTGTTCATATGGTTAGTTTTCGTCAGTAGAAATTTGCTTACAGGATTGTTCACATTCACCAAGTTAGATTTGTAGATCTCAGACTGTTTCAGCATTAGACCTTTGAAAATCTTGATATTTTGGTTGGCTATGATGCTCAATTAGGTTTTAGTTTTAGCCATTAGTATATTTGGATATTGGTTGTTGGTAGTCTTATTTCATTACCGTTTTTATTATCGTAGCATGTTAGCTTCCATTAGCATATATGATGAAAGAAATGATTGCTAGATTTGCAGCAGGCTTTCACCTCTACTTGTTCCTTTGCTAGATATTTGCACATCTTTTCAGTATAATCCATTAATTGAATGCCTTGTTCTTCTTATGGTATAACTTATCACTTATATATTTGCAGTGTATTTGAGGAATAGAAAGCTCCAAAATGTTGTCACAGGATTTCACTGTTGATTTGAAGAAGCCTCTTGTTTTTCAGGGGCAATGTTATAAACTTTGCCGCCCCCCCCCCCCTTTTTTTTTTTTGGTGTAGCTAGGATACTTATCATCAGCTACTAGGAAATGATGACTTGTGTCTTATTGTCTCACCTCATACGTGTGTTGGGAAAATTTCATCTTTCTCTTCACAAATGGAAATAGCATCAGCATTCAATGTTTTTTTTTTTAACTCATCATAGAAATATATTCCACACCTTTATTTATTATTTGGTACTTCAATTTTGGCATTATTAGTCAAGTAACTTGGTAGTGATTAAGTTGTTGCAAATATTTTAGGTTGGTCATCTAGAAGAAGCTTATCAAGAATGGGTTCATCAGCCTATAGTCAGCAAGGAAGGCCCACGCTTTTTTCAAAATGAAATCTTGGAGGTAATTCACAATTTGAATTTATCAGCACATATTTTTTGGGTCTATTTTAATCACCTGCTTTTCATTTATCAGTTCTTAACACGGACAGTCTGGTGGGCAGTTCCTGTGATATGGCTGCCGGTTGTTTGTTGGTGTTTAGCAATGTCTGTAGAAAGGGGCATTGCACTCCCTCTGTTAGCTTTGATGGTAGTCACCGGAATACTTCTATGGACCTTGATCGAGTACACTTTGCATCGCTTCATTTTCCACATCAAAACTGAAAGCTATTGGTAGGTATAACAATAAGAATTACCACGTCCAGAACTGTTAGATTGATATATAACTCAATTGAGATTAATGAAACTACAATAACTGTGCTACAGGGGAAACACTGCACATTATCTTCTTCATGGTTGCCATCACAAACATCCCATGGATGGACTGCGACTAGTTTTCCCCCCTGCTGCTACAGCCATTTTATGTCTACCAGTAAGTTTACGTAGTCATTGTTGAATGCAAAATTATGTTTTCTTCAATATGAAGTTATGATGGCTATCTAATTTTTCCTAATCTAATAATGCCTAGAATCTATGACTTGAATTTTTTATATTCCTTGGAAATTGAAATTACTAGCCAGACTTCACCATGGCATTGGGAACTAATGGTTATTTTCAATATTTTTTTTCTAGTTCTGGAATCTTGTTAAATTAATCTGCTCTCCGACATTATCTCCCGCCTTGTTTGGAGGTGGGTTGTTGGGTTATGTTATTTATGACTGCACTCACTACTATCTGCACCATGGACAACCTACCAGAGAGGCTGGTAAAAACTTGAAGGTTTGCATAATCACAATTACATTCAAGGAATGCTCGACTTTTTTTGGCAATTCAATCAAGTATGTGGTTGGTTAATGGTTCCTTTTTTCTATTGCAGCGGTATCATCTGAATCATCACTTCAGGATTCAAAACAAGGGCTTCGGAATAACTTCTTCATTATGGGATATTATCTTTGGTACATTGCCTTCAAAAAAATCACCTTCTAAGACCACTTAGGTAATATACAGTGTCCAAAAAAAAAAATTTATTTGTCAAGCTTAGATTCTAAAATAGTGTCAGTGTTTCGTAACTGATTTAGCTTCTTGCTTTATAGCTCTTGCAGATTCCATTAGTAATCTTTCAGCTGCTGGTTCTATTTTTGCTTCCCAAGGTCAACTTTTGGCGTTGAGGCCTAGAGCTCTATGGAAACTAGTTTTGTGTTCTCATGGCATTCATGTGCATCCTGTGTACTTCAAATTCTGTCGCATTAGTAATCGTATTGATCTTGAATAGTCAAGTCTTATTCTAATTCTTCTCGTGCAAAAAAATTCATCATTTGTACAAAGGCATTGAACTAGTTTGCAGCATCTGATCATTTATGTATGAGGCAGAACTTTTGCGATCATTTATGTACTAGTTCTTTCACTATATTCAAGTGGGTGCTGTTAGAAGTCATTTTTCTGAGAATCACTTTGGTCTATGTTTGACGGCCCCCTTTTATTCCTTTGGTTTTGAACTGGAGAAATAAATTTAAATGTCTTTTTCTATGAAATGTTTGCTAATACTTGTCCCGCTCCCTGCCATGTGCTTTGCAGTTGTTTTGGCGACCCCATTACCCTAGTTTTAATTGCCATGAGACTGCATTGGGTCATTGAGTTTTTCGCAACTTTCCCCTTGTACCAACTTTGATATATGTTGCTTTAAGATCAGGTACCTGAGATGGTTAATTTGCTCTGTTTTACAGAGCACTCCTTTCTATCTCCATTAAATCTTATTTCTTTGACGTTCTTGTATTGTTCTTCCCTTATTGAATCCAGCCTTAGCCAATCGGTTCAACTGGCTGTGAGAACCAGCTATAAGGTTTGATTGGGCGACAATGTGGAGCTGTTTATGTATCGTCATCTGTTTAGATATTTTTGTCCTGGTATTTAAACATGATCAAGCATTTGCCATTTCCAATATCTTTTTGGTTCTTACTTACAGCTTCGTTATGGCAGCGTGGCATGTCTACAGAAGTTTTTAAATCCTCTTGGTTCCTTGGTGCTGAAATGAACCGTCTGATTCTGCTTTGTTCTGTTATTTGACTCGATGTTCCTGTAACTTTAGCTATTGACAGGTGCATGTCGAAGAAGACTCATTAAATTACAACAAGATGTTCTCTTAGAAAGAGAAGTTTAAATTTTCAGGACAAACCAACAACTCTAGAACGTTCAAGGTTAAAGGATTTATGTATTTTCCTTCATATGGTTGAAAGTTTATTTCAATGGGAACCAGTTCCCATATTTCTGTTCAGATTCTTTAGTAACTTGGATCCATGAGCTAACATACTCATGGATTATGGCGGCCCCCTTTTTTTCGACATATCCCCCCAAACAAATACATTCAGAAAAGGTACGACAAAGTAAGTACTCCGTGGGATGGACACTGTGGTAGCAGTTAATTACAGCAGACACTGAAGTGAACAAAAAGGTCGATGCTATGCTTCCGCCCCACGGGGACGAAATGTGCCTCTGACATTTGTGTTGTCAATAATGTAACACATGCGATCATGAGTATATTGTCAGAATATTTACTTGAACCAACATACTAGCTCTCATCACCTTCGTCGTCTTCTGGAGGCAATGTGGAGCTGTTTGAGCAACTGCTGATATTGTGAAGCTCCATCAATTTGTCCTGAAGGTTGCAGGGATCTGCCATTATTTCCCCCATATGTTATTGTCCTTGTTATGAATTACATAATATATATCATCTATCAAATTTTTTTTTCTTCCAAAGAACCGAAATACCAAGCCATAGAATTAACCAGCATGTATACAGTGTCTGTAGGCCGTTAAAAGAATGAGATCTAGAGACAAGTATACGATGTCAATGGTTAATTGTAACTAGACAAAGCATTGGAACTGGGAATGCATCGAGGCTAGTGTATCTTCCAGTGCTTTGACATTTTAGTGCAGGGCATAGCACCCAGGATTGACAAAAACCAAACACGTGAAATCTGAGGAGAGTAACATACCTAAGCATCTTGGGTTGCTCCAGACAGCAATAGATGTGGGACTGCATATGGGCTCACACAGAGCTTTATTATCTTCATGATTGACATTCAAGGCAAGCATCCATGAACCAATGGTGACATCCTCGTTATTGAAAAACCTCAAACTGAAAGATTTTAGAGCTTAGTTAAATACAATCAGGAACGGCAAAACAAATCATACTGAACTTTCAAAAAGGAAAAATAAAGTGAGAAAGAATTGTGTCAGCATCCTGAAAATTTATACATAAACACGATGTGATTTAGATGGAGCAAATTGCGAATCCAAAGAAGTCATATCCTGCAGCAACAGCAGGTTAAATTTTCTTCAACTCCTAAAATTTGCAAAAAAAATTTCTTGTAACAGCGTGTGTGCGTATTTCGGAATTACAACATGAAATGGCCATATTTGTTTATGGATGTTCTAAAATTGAGCTGAAAATGCAAAATCATCGAAGAGTAATTTTAAACTTTTAAATAACAGCTCTAGTGTGATTTCAGAACAAAAATAATTTAGTGATATTTTCTGCATGAAGAAAGAACATAGAAAGAAATTCATTGAAGTATATTAATTCACATTCATCATTATCAACGCTACCACTATAGAAGGGATACAACGAAACAACTAACCTATCATTCCTGGCATTCACCAAAAAAGCTACAGTGTCGGCAGAGAGAGCATATATCGGGCCATGAGCATGGAGAAAGTATTCGTCACCGATCAACTTCCCTGAACGTTCATACCTACAGTTTGATAACTATTATTCTGGAGAAGAGGCATTCACTCTTTCATAAATGCCAAACATGAAGCTCAAAGAAATTATTCTGCAGTAGCATCTACCATTTCATATTTGGGTCTGTGATTACTGGGCCTTTTTTCATGCAACCAATATAACTAAGACGATGTGCTCGATCCTTGGCAAGAAGTGTAGCAAGTCGGTCTGATAAAAACTAAAGAAAATTGTTAGATAATAGGAATAACTTGAATAATACTTGAAGCAAAATAGCTTACCTGGCCGCAAATATATATCATCATCAGCTTTCACATAAAACTCTGCATCAAAAAGGTCGAAAGCTGCTTTGAAAAATTCTAACCTAGAAAATAAGAATCATATTAAATCTCATGGATCTGCTGAAACCAAGAGCCAAATAATATACCAAAACACGTGGCTCCTCACGTCTTATGGGGCAAATTCAAGTTATCTTCATCGGCATCTATAAGAAGGAAGTCATGGTGTATGTCTATTTCCTTTCGCAGAGTTGTCATATTCTTCGAATCTTTTGTCCGCCCAATCACAAATCTAAGAGCCAATCCAGTAGCATGATCCAAACTGCAACAAGAGTTTTTCTCATACATGATGACAGCTCTAATATATGACGGAAAGGGAATCTTAGACATGTATTAGTTTGATATTTCTAAATTACTTTAAAACTTTATTCTAGAAGATTTCTCTATCAAACCCAAAATGACCCAAGCATCTCCTGTACGAAAACAAGGTACTGATGTTACGTAGAACTCTGTAAGGAATTACTGTCTTCTAAGTTTCAACTATTTCTTGTGACATGATAGTAATTAAAGTAGTTCCACAATTAGCAGGCAGCAATGGGTCACATGCCATCAAGCTGGTGTATTCCATACACTTAAATTGCTACTTAATGTAGTGTACTAGTATTAATGTACTCAGTGAGTATAGGTACAACATGGTTACATAATCTCAATACTCATCTAAAGAACTATAAACTAAGGCTTTAGTTGAGAAATATTTTGAAATAGAAAAAGTTCATTGCAAAAGATAATAACAAATTCTGTAAAATTGTTGTGATGCAAATAAAGAATGGAAGAAAGATAATAAACATAAATTTGTGAGTGATTTTATTAATTTTCTGATTTTAAGTGTCAATTTCTTTTAATTTGACAGCAGAGTGTTTAATTTTCATAAGAGTTTAATGGGAGTACAATGGTTACCAATTAGTAGTATTTCTTTTCTATTTTGGTTGAGTCTAGAGTTATCATATCAATGCAATAGCTAATTTTGATTCATAAGAATTCTATTTTTTTTTCTCTCTACGTGAGATTCTTCTTTGTATAAGGTTCATGTTTGTCTAAATATGAAGCATATGGAAACACTATCATGAAAATTTGATACGCATGTCACTTTTCCATCCCAATCTGCTAATAGATATCCTTTCCAAGTAAATAAATTAATGACAAGATGAAAACACTTATGACAGACTAGATTAGATCATAATGGAATTTATTTATCATTTTATTCAATAAAGAGAGCATAATAAACTGTTGGCAGTTGCTGGCAACTGCAAGCACGCTGCCACTACACCAGGTCCAAGGAGAGGATGGAGTGGACCACGTCTATGCAAAGAATGGGAGATATGTATATAATTTCTCCTGGCATAGAAGAGATGGGGAAGTGAAATCAAACAAGGAAGAATATCTAAGAAGCATGGAATTTGATTCGTGAACATACGAAGGGCTATTCATCTTGGTAATTGTCCTTTAGACAACAAGATCAAAGATCGATTAGAAAATGCAGTGGTCTGTATGTTTTTTTGCAATTTGATCAAGAAGGCATTAGATTTCTACATTGGTATCAGAGCATGAAAAAAAAGGAACACTATTCTTTCTTGATTAAATGAAATACCTCTGTCAAATTGGATGTTGTGGTTGATCATTTGCACGCGATTGCGCTGTGCTAATTCGGAGGCGTGTGATTTTGACGACGCACATAATGTGATCTCGTTGTTGAGGCACACAAACTCACCGTCACGTGAATGTGATTTTGCTGCCAAAATTCAGCCAAATCGAACATCATGACCTCTGTTTGAGGCTAGAAGCACCGCAGACGGAGTTTGCTCCATCACGACATTGGGAGAAAAATCGCAATGCTGCTGTTGCCGGGCATGTGTTGTGTTCTGCTCCCGTCACTGGGTGTGTGACATGTATTGTGATTTGCGCGTCGCGGGCACTTCTATGGAGATCTCTTCTAGATCTGGACAGAGGGCATTGAGAAGGTCGCATTTGGCCAAAGAAGATGAGGAAGAGAAATTTGGTAAAGATGCAGGGACCATGTGATTTGTCCATTCAACACCACTGTGATCTAAGTATTGGAAATGAGTCCTCTGCCATTTAAACATGCATTGCATGTTTAATATCATTTCATATTTTAATGAATTGGGAATTAGGCCTTGAAGCATGAACTTCATGATCTGGATTAGAAATTAAGCTCGTAAATTGGGCTTGAATAACTGGGCCGAGTGGTTTGGCATGTGTGATGTTGCATCACGCCGAGTATCATGACACGCTAGCTGCATTCGGATGTGCTGCGATTGAATTCCACTCGGACTCAGCATTGCCAATTAGGTACTCAGTGTGTTGAATGGGAATTTAGTGAGTTGAGTGTATATTTAGCATGCTTAGTGGGTCTTCAAAAGAACAACTTAGACTCGACTCGCATAACTTGAACTCGGGATGTTGAGTTGGCACTCGGGAATCGACTCAAGCTGAGTTGGCTCATGTGAAGAGTCAATCGGGCTACGACTAAGGAGTCAGGCCATCTGTTTAGACTTGACTCCCATAACTCAAGACTTGGCTCATGCGACTCGGGAACTGTTGAGTGGGTGTTCGTCGATCCACTCGGACTGAGTAACTTGAGAGATACCAAATGAGTGTTCTGGAACTTACTCGGACATGGTTTAAGCCACACGACTCGGGGCTGAAGAGTGGATTTCAAAAACCCACTCAGTCCTTTTGATAACTGAATAATCACTCACTTAGAGCTCCTGCAATTGAGAAAATTTATTTCTTGATTGTTTATATGTTATATTGATTCTATGACTATGTTTAATTGAAGTGAACCAATTTTGTGACTAGTTAGTCAGTTCTGTATTGATTGTGTTAATTTAAATTTTTAGATGACACATATGTTTTACACTATAACTCGTGGTGATATATTATAAAATAAGCTGAGGAAGACTATCCAAGAGATAGTTTATAATATTATTTATGGAGTTAGAGGATATATTGGTAGGCTTGATAAATAATTCTGGAGACTAGAGTAGCAGGATTTTCCCATCCTAGACAACTACCGAATTTGACCCTTGGTGCAGTCACTGCCAATAAATCTCAATGAAGTAGCACACCACATATGAGAATATTATGAAGGGCGCATCACATATGCAGAGTTGTGTATAGAACTATTTCACCATGTGGATCAGGAGGTACCACCGCAAGAAGAAGATCTTAAAGAAATTGGGAAGGATCCAAAAGAGAATCTTAATGTGGATTCTATAGAGAATTCTAAATCCGGTTTGCCTGAGATTGCCCTAGTTAGGCCTAGTAAGATAGGGATTGTATCAGCTACTACACTAGTATTTGTACTAATGAGAGTAGTAATAATCTATCTATTTTGTTAGAGTTATGTGGATCTATAAGCTGTCGTTATGTATGAACAATATATTTTATGATTGTATACCCTAGCTGGATACTATGTTCAGTGATGATTAGTTTAAAATGATTAGTTCATTTATGATTAATTCATTTGATGGAATGTATGTAATATAATTAATCAATGTTAGTTAGATTAAACCATACGAATAATGAGCGAAAACATAATTACCACTTGATTTTGTAAGCACAATCAAATTTACATTAAGTTAATCATGAT
>JBAMHZ010124964.1:0-15898 GCA_037177395.1 Alpinia galanga | reverse complement strand
GTGTATATATATATATATATAATCACTTTTTTTTATGTTTTATTACTAGCATCAAGATATTCGAGCTTTCAATCCAACCCAACTAATCTTGAGAATGATCATCTCAGTCCCACGATCCTATGGAGACGCTCCTTCAACAGCTAAATTAGAAGAGATTAAAACCCCTAACCCCTATAAATCTCCACTAACCACCATAGTGCACCAGAAAAGCACTCATAACTTTGACGATCC
Organism: Alpinia galanga; assembly: GCA_037177395.1. Lineage (NCBI taxonomy): Eukaryota > Viridiplantae > Streptophyta > Magnoliopsida > Zingiberales > Zingiberaceae > Alpinia > Alpinia galanga. The sequence continues at coordinate 15,667 of JBAMHZ010124964.1, read as the reverse complement.
AAATCGGATTTCACAGTCACAGTATCTCTAAAAGAATATTTAATGCTAAAATCTTATTTCATCCGCCAGGCAAACTCCTATATAAAGGGCTGCCCTTACGATTTTTTTTTAAAATTCATCAATTAAACTATATTATCCTGTGGAATGCATTTTTATCTTTACCGCTGCACCATACTTCTAAAGCACCGTTTGATCACTTATTCACTATAATTTAATTTTTGAGTCTAAAAAGAATAAACAATAGATAACAAAAATATTAATGAATGCTCACAGCACGAGCTATTTTTTAGATCTAATAAAACTTTTTAATGGAAAAAAAAACAAATTTTTTAATGGTTTTACAAAGAGGATTCTTCTCTGTACCAAGCTCTAATGACAACCTCATACTTGAGGTGAGATATTGCAATAAGAACTAATAGACTTGCAAACATGAAACTAGTTCATAAACTCCCTTGAGAGAAAATTAACGAATTTGAACCGTACCACTAAATTACACAAAGAAACATGGAATCACTCACCACTCTGCTCATATCCAGGGTTAGTCCAAACCTATCATAGTCGTAGATATCAACAACTCAATCGACAACCAAAAAATCTACATGGCCACAGCAAATTATAACTACCACAAAAACACAAGTAAGATCATCATATTTCAACTAGAGAAATTGGTAATTGAGGGTAACTTCGAGGATTCGAGACTATCTCCAGCCATCCATCATCAAACTTGTACTATTTTAGAGATTTGGCATCGCTTTATGGTGGAAAATTAGGATGCTTTGCGCGCAAACGGAATCAGCCATTTGTTGTAAGACTAAATGAAGTAGTCCTGCCGCACCACAGCAACAAATTCCCCAGACAACAGATCGTCATTCTTGCGCTTTCCCAGTTCACCGTTTCCTTGGACGTGCCAATATATTTTGGGAGAGAGGGGTGCATATAAATCTGAGAGGTTAGACAAAATGTTCCATGATGAGGGGATGGGGAATGTGTTGAAGAAAAAAGCTGCATATAATTTTTCTTAATTGGAACCAAGATGTAGATGAATAAGCTTTTATTCAACAAATCCACAGAATTCTCTCTTATGTTTGTGTCTTAGATTCAAGAATTTCATACCAAGGACAAAAGCATATAATGAATATTGAGACGTTAACTTGAAGTGGATGAAAGATGCAACTTGAGGAAATGAATGTTTCATCATTGCAAAACTATTACTTGGAACTCACTTGTTATGTTATGACTAACTTGTAGTCTACAAAATGTGTCCAAAAATGGAACCCAAAAAAATTTCCAAATGTGACATAGAACATAATCCATCATGAAATTAATATCTTTCCATAACTAATCCTAAAACTGTTTTTACATATCATGATGTTAATAAACTGAAAATGCACTGGATCATTTGGTATGAAATACAAATTGGCATCGTGTGAAAAGGTATTGACAGTATATCGACAGTGAGTTGAAAACACCATTGACCAAATGAAAAAAGCAATGCTTTACAATCCGAACGAGCAAGTCAATTAATGTCTACTTATATGATCATAGATTACCTGAGGAAGGTGGATCTGGATCTCTTGTAGAATGTAACACGGCGGTGCCAGAAATCACAGTAACAAGCCCACAAATCTCAGATGCGATATTGCTTGCACTTTGCCCAGACCAATCCTGGATGTGGACAGAAGAGAGCATTAGGCAAGACTCAATAAAGGAACAAAACATACTAGTGGTTCTGTATTAAGTACCTTGAACATAATGGCGCTTGCTAATATAGTAAGAATTGTGAACATGGCATAGTAGACAGGAGAAACAACAGCAGTATTAAAAGTATCTAATGCCTGCATAGCAAAAAAAAGGAATGAAAAAAACATAGTAATTGGTAAGTTATAGGGAAAACCGTTAAAGTGAGCATGAGCTTAAGAAAGAAAAATATCTTAGTAACTTTTTCTCATAGAATGCAAATTGAAAATGCAATATACATTAATGAAAACTAATTTAGTTTCAGAAAACCCAACATAAGAAATAAATTCCTACATCTCCAGCATTATTATTATTATTTACTTAGATTGTCTATGCTTTGTTCAGAAAATATACCAAATACAGAACTTGCAGTTTTTTTAGCACCAACTTAGAGTTGCTTGCAGCTTTTCTGGAGAATACCAGTAATCAAAAACATGTGGTCCTCTATCAAATATATTTGTGTATGATTTAAATGGAAACCCACATGTTATCTTATACAATAATCTAGTCCTGAATTTACCCAAGATTGCTATTTCTGACAATAGGAAATAATAGACTACCATGATGTAATAAAAATTCAAGTAACCTTGATCTGGACCTTATGTAAATGAATAAATAAGCCACTGTATCAAGCTCTGTGTACCACAAAAAAATAAAAAGTAATTAATCAAATGAAAGAAGATCACTATACAATGCTAAAAAGAAAGAAAAATAGAAGCCCACACTGGTCATATATGATCATAATTTACTTTTAGACAGATGCCATACATGCTCAAGTACATACAACATGCACATTAAAAGAAAAAATAAAGTGAGATCAAGCAATAGTGATTATTCTGGTCTGAAATATACACACTACTGGTTAAACCACCATAGCTTGGAAAGCATCAAAGCAACCCATGTAATTGGGATGATTATTATCCTATAAACATACATATAAGTGTAGTTAAAAGAAAACACGTAGTAATTCAGTGTGATTGGAATATACATGACTGGTTAAACCAGTGGACAACTGAAAGCAGCCCACCTAATTGTGAGGGGTGCTATTTAGTAAACCAACATGTACGGGTAGTCAAAGAACAATTGAATAAAGAAATAAGGAAATAGTTGGCTGTGGGTAATGTATTGCATATGAATGGATTTTTGTTCTAGCAATGTTTGACCCTTTTTTTTAGTTTCAGGTACCAACCTTGTTCAAGTAATTCAATTGAACTACAATGCAGGAAATTGCCAGCATAGCAAAAACCCATGTCTGGAAGTAGCCAGCTTGGTTGATACCATCTAATGTGAGCTTGATTGCTATTCCTATGGCCTTAATACTCATCACCTGCACAACAAATAAATTTAAATTAAGCAAATGGAAGAAAAAACCATCATAACAATGATCATATAAACATTACCGTCAGAGATCCAATAGCAGAGCAAATGCCCAAGTAAACCATTATGTTTGTTTGCCCAAATCGTGGTGCGCAGTGCAACATGAGCACCAGGGAAACTGCAACCGCAGATGCTGTGTACAAAAGAAAGGCTGGAAAACAAGCAATATATCTTGCATCAGATACAAATTTACATGAAAACATACCAGGTAGATTGGATTGCAAAACTATCTGAATTATATTTACAGTATACCATGCACAGAATTATCACTACAGAATACCTGGCTGGGTTGCCAAATCCCAAATTTGCTCAACAGAGCTTGGTGTTTTCTCCTGTGGGGCATGGAGCACGATGACTGTCGAACCGACAATGCAGAGCACGCAGCCTAAGACCCCCATCCTCTGCAACCTCTCTTTCAGAATGAAATGGGCCAAAACAGCACTGTATCCACCATTTCTCAGCCGAAAGCTATTTTCTAATATTAATTAAAACCTGTAGCTGTAACCCTAGATCTTCGAGATTCGGCATCTCTTACCTGACAATGATGCTCAAGGCACCCAGTGGAGTAACAAGAACAGCTGGGGCAAAGATGTAAGCAACAAAATTCGCAATTTCACCAACTATCACTGCGAGAAAAAGGAACAATTTTTATTAAAAGAAGAGAGAAAGAGAAGAGCAATTGAAGGAAAGGGGGGCTTACTGGTGACCATCCCGATCCACCATAGCGGCTCCAACAAATACCCATATCCACCTACGCCTTAAACAACAACAAAAAAGCGCGTTCCTTCATTTGATTTTTTTTTTGGAGGAAAGTTAGAGCCCGGAAAGGAAGGAAAGGCGGAGAAGATGGCGGATCGCATACCAGCACGGGAGCCGGAGGCGCCAGCACGCTTCAGGCCCTTTTTCTTGACGATGAAGCTGGCGCCGATGAAAGCGCTGGAGGCGACGGCGAGTATGAAGCCCTTGAGGTTGTCGCCGAAGATCTGGGAGGACCCTGCCGTGGGCGGCGCTTCGTCCATTGCTCCGGAGGCGGCGTCCGTTGTTCATCAACCACCGGCCGGCACAAGTCTAGGATCTCCACGCATCCACGCAGAGTTCGATCGAGAAAGAGAGAGACGGAGGCGAAAAAATTGGGGGGAGAGAAAAAAAAAATCGACCTTTTTGACTGCAAAATCGGCGAGACGAAGCGCATGACGGGGGGATAGAAAATGAGGGTACAAGTATATATAGCGAGAGAAAAAAAAACGGTTAAAAAAGGAAATTGGAAAATAATTATATGTTTAAAATTGGGCCAAAATATTAGCGTGTGGCGTTCAAAATGCCCGCGTCGCTGTTCAGAAAACCCCTCAAAGTTTGATTAATATCAAAATGATCCTAAATTTTTCTATTATTGGTCTAAAACAAACATGGTATTTTAAAATAATCAATAAATATTAAAAGCATCAAAAATTAATAAATATGTTCGTGATAATTTTCTTAATTCATAAATTTCGTGTTATAATTTAATATCCAAAATATCCTTTTATGTTATATTTTAAAATAATTTTCATTAAAATTAAAGTAATTACTATCAAAATTACATGAACTTTGACTAAAGTTTAAAAGGAATATTTTAAATATCAAATTAAGAATAAAATAATCATATTCTAATTTATCAATACAATTGAAATTATAACAAATCAAATTGTATGACTAGCAGTTGGCTCCATTGCCACTTCAATTTTATATTACTGTTCATAATTTTTTTCAGTTGATATTATATATTTAGTTTTTCATTAATTTTTAAAGTAATCAATTTGATTTTATAAAAAATATTTTTTAAAAAAAATTATAAATACAGAACTTAAGACACTGCTCATAAATATTTGAGTTGGAAGGGTGGAAAAAAATAAAAATAAAAGGGAGGGTCCTATCGACAATTAAAATGGTTGTTGGTCACGTGCAAATCGAAGTGTACTTTGTCGTTTGTCCTAATTATGATTCATGCACTAAATGAGAATAATAAATTTTTTACGTTAAAGAATTGTTTTTATTTGTTATTACAGCTTTTCAACTCAACTAAATATTTTTAAATCTCTAAACAAATATTTGTTTTTGGCTTTGTTGATAAATTTTGGGTCTCTCGGTGAGATCCATTTGTTGTTAACTTGTGCCTGCTTGTGAAGAGTTGGAATTAATTGTTCTAAATATAAATATTGATCAAAGGAAGCATAATTAAGGAACTAAGCTTGCTTACTTGGTCGAGCATAAATTAGCTTTTATCCATAAATGCATCAAATTCGACCTATGAAAATGATTGTCACAACTAATTGAATATCTATCTGATAAAGAATGATTCTAATTGATATCTACAAACAAAACATTAGAGCAATTCAAAGGGATTTTTGTGATCCCAAAGATTCATGAGACAGAGCCGAAGGCTCGAAATTTGATACCAGTAAAAATGAAAAAAACATCTCAATCCGAATAATGATATCAAGCCGAGTTTACCAACTTGAAGAAACAGTGCCTTCAGAAAGGCCAACACAGGAAGAAACAAGACTTGTAAGCATCAAAAAGTTCTTTTATGTACATAATTGATGGGAAATCTAATGTTCTAACAAAGAGTAATCATTAAATATCGGTCTAACCATGATATGCTGTAACAAATGATGCTCATTTACTTTCCACGAGTATAGTGGAAACTAGTTGAGCAGCGTGCTCCATACGCACCACAAGGGAAGGGGCACAATTGTAAACCACAAAAACACATTAAAAGGAAATGTTTGCTTCAAGTTGTTGTAAACAGACAAGGAATGCCATGGTATTTTAGCCTAAATAGAAATGTATTAGTTCCAAAAAGTAGTGCCCTTAATCACCTTAAGTCACTACATTTAACATGTCGAACATTATCTTGAAGACGCATTATCTCGTCCTCTTTGATGAGTAGTAAGCCTAGAAATGTTTCACTACTGAATTTGCATAACTCCAGTTTGTGTTCAGAAATGGTAGCAGGACTAATTTTGTTGAGAAATCCCCAACGAGAAGAAGGGTGCTCAACATTCTAGTGAGATCGAAGCATTTTGACCTTTGGCATTGACTTCTTCAGTTGCCGAGCGCGCTCTTTCTCTTCTTTCTTGCGAAGTGCCTCGCCGCTGAGCTTGGTTTCCATTTCTTTCCTTTCTGCTTTATTTCTCTGCATAGCTTCTTGTCTCAAATTCAGGAGTTCTCTGTGTACTTCTTGGGCAACCTTTGCTCTGACAGCTTCGGTTTTGGAACGGGCCTGTAGAACATAAGAAATGGTCAAAATTGCCATCAAGGAACAGATGCCATCAGTGTGATCAAACTAGACTAACTTCACTCACATGAGAACTTAGTTTGTATCGCCCAATTAAGTCGATGTAATATGGTACAAGAGCAACTAATCGTGTCATGTCTGACATGCTATTAGCATCTGGAAGTGCAAACTTGAATGTGAGAATCCTCTTGTGAGTGCCTGGACGTTGATCAGAGAAATGCAAAGAGATGAACCATTTCCCAAACTTCTCAAATGCCTTCTCGCCCAAAACCTGAAGTGAAAAACAGGATAAGTAAATATGAACCGCTTTAAGAACCATCATCTAAAGGTCTAGCAGTCATGATACATTTACTTAAGGAAACAACACCATATACATTTTTAGCTTAGCATCGTGGATGAACACCCTGACTTTGCATATGATCATGTTTCTTCAAGAGAGCTGTTACAAGGCACATGACAGGAGGCAATTGAATGGCAAGAGACTCTCTATTAGGGGCTATCTTGACTGTATGCAAAGCAGCAAAGTTTTCTCCAACTCAAACACTCTGGCTTCACATTGGGTCATGCCGCACTTCTAACCCCACTTCAACCCACCAGACTAAACAATTCAATCAAGCTTCCTTTCCATCGTAACTTCTCACCTCTTCCCATCCTTTGTCATCCTAAGTCAATTCAAATGAACTCCATAACAACTCAGGAAATTGACAATTATCTCACTTACCTGTTGGCTTTAGCCGAATTAGTTCCAATTCAATCTGGCTTCATTTGACCTAATCCAAACTCAACTAAATCCCCAACTTGACTTTGGCAACGTTCCATACAAAGGTCGAAGCTAGATTAATGATGTAAAATTGTAATTTGATGTAAAATATCATAGCACTCCTAAAGCCTAAACTATCAGAAAATTACTCAGCTTCTAGATTAATGACTTAACTTTTTTCATATTCAGAAGTCCAAGTTCAACTGGGATCATCAACGAGATCGCAGTAGTGCAAATCAAAGATTCATATAAACAAGCAATAGGAATGGGTCAGGATTTGAAATTATATCCACCACAAAGATGCTATAAAAAATAATCAAGATTTTGAGGAAAATCATCAGATCGAGTTCCTATGCCCTAAACAGCGAACCATAAAAATTTTAAAAGATAAGCAACAGAAGATTCTTTAGGTAATACCTCAATTTATTTATTTATTTAATAGATAAAGTGACCATCAAATTATTTATTCCATTAGCTTAATAGTTATCAATGGGTCTGATAAGAACCAGAGTCCTATTAAAGAAAAATTTGTAGTGGTTTCACGTAAGATGATAAAAAGCAATCTGGTACACAAAGCTTCCATCAATATGTGATCTCGGAAAATGGTTGGCCCACATTGAGTCTATTGTACACAATTTTATCCTACATTGCAAGAGGTTATTTCTGCAACTCGAATCCGTGACCTCAAAACCACACAACAACAACTTTACTACTGTGCCAAGGCTCCTTTCAACAGTTTCACATAAGATGGTGCAAGTGGAAAATGAAACCAAGATAGAAACTGCAAAACAAACATGATTGCTGTCTATATACGTTTAAAGTGGATCAAACTCATAATGTTTCAAAGTTCAAACATGGGTTGAAACTTGGATATACAAGTACTCAAATCAGTAATGTCATCCATGCCAACAGAAAGTGTTTCAAACATGGACTAAAAAATAATGACAGTAATGACACACAGTTGGTCATAATAAATAATAGAATCTGGTCTGACATGAGAAAGAAGTTATGTTATCCTATGCAACAGAACCAAGATTAATGACAAATGAGTTTTTTTCAAGTGACTTGCACAAATTGTAGATCATATATTCTTTTTAAGCAAAAGTTAGGATATAAATGAGTGAGGTTGTTGAGAGGATTGCACTAAATGAAACAAGAGATCTGCCACTACCGAGCATTGCATCCACTTTTCCTCATAAGAACATGATAGTTAAATGTCGGTACAACACATAAGTGGATGAGTACAGAAAGTTGTAAATGTTTTTCAATCCATGTTTGCTAGAAGAGGAATGGTAGTGGGATATGGGAGAAAAAACACAATAACAAATTACAACAACACAACAAGAAGCCATCCAACTACTGGGTTAACTAGATGGAACTTATCCTTTGATGGTGTCTGTAAGGCTACACTGCTGGAGCAGCTACATATTGGATCAAGACAAAGAATGCCATGAATCCTACCAAGTCCAAAAATGAATTTCCTCTATTGACAGCCAAGCATGTAAATTCACATTGCCTTAACCATATTTAATAATAAATCTCCTTCACATCAATATTATTGATTGATCAAATAAAATATGCACCATACATAACAATTAAGGAGTTCCAATATAAATACAAGGGACTTAGTGAGAAATTCACTTGGTTTGATTCCATCAATAACAATATGACAAAATTTAATGATGACAATGCTCCTTAATAGGCAAGGAGATACTATCTTACTGCTTTAGTCTCTATTTAGATTGGTTGTTTTCTTAAGCCTCATTATCATTGGCCAGACTTACAGAACCCTTTTTCTTGTTAATGCTTGCAAGCATGTAAAATCTATAAATCGGTAACTAAAGCAACACATAATGAGATCAGGCACAACTGTTCTGCACTGTAACAGAATGAATCATTACATGATATATGCATGGGAAGACAACTCTAATAGTTAGCCAATCCCAAACATATGGCTTGTTAATGTTGACAATGATAATAATTCCATTAGTTGACAGTTATAGAAATAAGAGCAACTCCAACATAAGCTGAGGGAAGAAAATCAATAGTTTGACAAGGCCAATTACATGTAGAAAACCAAGAAGTACATACATCCTGGTAACAATTAGGTCAACATAATCCTACTGATGATATTGCCATCATCATGTATTCAAGAAACCCATGAAGAAGGATGCATTATAAAATATCTCACAAGTGCACGTCTATTCTGCATGTGAGAGTGAAATATATATGAATAAATCAAGAATGATGTATTGATTCAAAGAAAATATATAAAGTTTCCTTGTAATATCCAATGTAGAAGATCAATTCAAGATCAAAGGAATATGATCTTATAGATTACAGTTTATTGCCAACAACTATATATTACTCAAAATATAGATCAGATTATGACAACTACTATACTTTGCTTCTTAAAGATGCAATGAAACAGCATGCACTTCTAGAAAATTTATCGAATTGTCATATCATCTAAAGTTGCAAAAATAAAGTTAAGATGATTGATCTCAAGAATTGTGAACTTTCTGAGTTATTGTATGTTCCATTGTGTGGTCAACACATATATTCTATGGTTTTTTGTTATTTTTCTTATTACAACTATTTCATTCTAAAGATAGTCTATTTAGGAGATTTATTAAGGCTGTAAGAGTTGATAACTAACAATATCATCAAATAAAGTGGTTTACGCTCCACTATTCAGTGAAATTTCAACATCCATCAAAATTGCAAACATAAATTATTTGGATTTTAACGAAAGGAAATACAAATTACTTGCACAATTCCCTGCAAAAGGTGACGAGCATCACATGCATATTATACAGAAAGCACAAAAAACGAAAAAATAAAAACGACAAACCTGATCTAGAACGGCATCAGTTATCAGATCTCCAGCAACTTCTTTCGATTCTGTGACCACCATTAGCTCATCTGCCAACCACTTCCTTCCAGACGGTGGGTTCATCCCTGGATTTGCAAACCTTTGCAGGTCCCTCTCTTCCTTGTGCAAATTCTTTGCCAACTTTCTCCTTGCTACTGCCAGGACGACGTGATCCATCGCTTCCTCATTCATAACCACCTCAAATGTGATCACATCCTTCTTCGAAAGGACCAAATCAAGCATCCTCGAGATCAGGTCATGCCGGGTCCGCATTTCCATCGTGGCTATCAAACTCTGGCAGTATCTCCGACCGCTGGCATAGAATTTGAACACGTCCTGTCCCTCCTTCAATAGGAGAGGAGTGTCCTTGCCGTCTCCAGTGCCCAAGAGGCTGAAGTTCTTCTCAAAGATGGAGTCTTGGGAGGCAAACTTTGTGGCCCAGGCAAGGGCGATGGCCTCGTTCTCGCGCTTTCCGGTGAAATAATTGATTAAGAAACAAATAAGGAAGCTGACGCAGATGATCTCCGTAGTGTACGATCTGATGGATGGCGGCGGAGGAGGAGGCGAGGGAACAGCGGGAGACGGGAGCTTCTCTTCAGGGGAAGCGGTCAGATCAGGAGGCGCGCCGGAAACTGGTATGCCCTCGAACTCATCTTCGTCCCAGAGATCGGAAGCCGGAGGGGGATTAGGAGAGGGTGGGGGACCGTGGTGGGTCTCCGGGGAGGCGGATTGCGAAAGCGAGGTGGAAGGAGGCGCAACGGATCCGGACAGAGGGAGGTCATCGTGGTAGGTGAGATCTTCCGCCTCCTCGAATTCGTCGGAGTCAAATCCCTCGAAGTCGGCAGCAAGGGCTGAGTGGCGAGAGAGCTCATGCGTGAGAACGGACACGATGGAGAGGAGGGCCACCAGGAGGAGGAAGGTGTCGCCACGGGGAACAACTACGGCGGTGAGGGCACGCGGCCACCGGATCGCCATCGACTTGGCTTTGCGGAGGAGGAGCGGAGAGAGAAAGAGAAGAGTAATCGACCAGGGATTCTAATTTTTAATTCATTGCGACTGCTTCGAAGACCCGGATTTTCTGTATTCTAACGATAGGAAACACGATACATATCAAACATATAGGCGATATCCGTCTTAGATGACATCATGAACGCCATATTGACGTCATATACAAGTTCCTGTACAGTGTCCCTTAAGAAGAAACCAGCTCGAGCGAAGCATCGGATCCGACAGTTCTAGACCGGGTTTCCCAAAGGCTTGCGTGTCTCGTGCCAAAGAACTCTTATTTTATGTACCACCGCGTCACCCACTTTGCTATTGGTGGCTCCCTCTCGGTCCCACATCACCTCTCGTTGCTAATGCCATATATCGTGGGATTTTTTCGGATTTACGATCGTCGATTCAGTCGCATTCCGTATCGTTGCCTTCGGAGATCTCAGCGATCGCGTCGCTGAATCCCGGCGCTGCCTCGTGCCTGAGTACAAGGCCAGGTACTCTCTCTCTCTCTCTCTCTCTATTCTAGACGATATTGTCTTTGGATTAGGGTTCCTTGTTTTGCTTTTCCTGGGATTTGAAATTCGAGGAAATACATGGCTTCAACAGATGCTTTCGATGGCCAAAGAGTAAAAAATACCTTTCCTTTTGGTAATTGCAGTGTCAACAACTTGAGATTCGCATGTGGAGTTTTTTGTTTCTCTCTTAAGTTCTACTGCAATTGAAACCTAATATCGTTTTTTAGGCTTCAACTCAGTTTCTAGCACAGCATTCGCCTCTAGAACTTGAAATTGGGTGCAAGAGAAAGAGGCACTAATCTTCGTTTTAGTAAGCATGAAACTGTAACGTAAATCGTACTACTATTTCCCCTTATTTATCTATATTCCTTGAGGAGCTATAATTTGGTGACAGCAATACATCATCGCAATATTTGTTCCCTCCTAAATAGTCTTATCAATTCTAACTTCCACGAAACCAAAGTAGTCATCGTCTTCAAGCCATGTAAATCCAAACTATTTAGAGTCGATGCACGAAGTTTATTATCCATTGAGATCTATACAGACATTATCGGTACTAAAATTTAGCAATTTTTATGGATAACCAGTATTGCGTTTATTTGGACGGGAGGAAGTAGAAAGGAAATGAAATTGTTTAGTTGAAGTAAGCCCTTCTTCTCTGTCTCCATACCAGCCAAAACAGCCAATAAAAACCTAACAGAAATTCTATTTGTGATGAACTGATATGGTTCTGCAATACATCTAGATAAGTTCATATAAGCATGAGCATACTATTTTCAACGTATTATTGTTGTGTTTGATGCTGCCAAATGATATCCGTAGAATCTGTTAGAAGGGCTTGTTATCTTTCAAGGGAATCCCATACAAAATAAGATAATCATATGCTGCTCATCTTATTTGTAATCCATACATATAAACTAAACATATAAGATAACCACATCACGGTACATGTTCATATCTGATATCCCAAACATTGTTTAGTTTAGCAATAGGAGCATTCAGTTTATTTGTTCTTGATATGATAGACTTGAGACAAGCTTTTAGGCATATGCTCAAAATCTTTCAATTTGATGGATGGATGCACTTTTTGATCGTGAGAATGAAGTTATTGGCAATAGTGTAGAAGTAATGTTTGGAAACAATGTGCCCATTACAAACCAAGAACAGTTTACCCATTTGGTTGTACGTTGTGACAAGCTGATTGCAATAGCAAAATACTGCATTTTTTTGTAGCGGAACGAATGAATACAGATAACTTATGTTCGATCACCAACTGGTTAGAAAGCTTAGACAGGTAGTGCGGTTGCATTATCAGAATTTGTTCAGTTCATTAGGCTTGTTTTACTTAGCATTCAGTTCTAAAAATGACAATCGAAAAATATACATGGCATTCTCTACTATTCTCCTGAGTATTTCTTCTGCATTCTTTCTCTGTTAACAGGATAAAGGGATTGCTCCGGATGACAGAAGGCTTGCAGAGTGCCAAAAACCGATACCCACTCTTCGCCAGCAGTTGAAGTTGTTATCAAATATCAATGATCTAATGCTTGAAACAAACATGCCAGGGTTCAATGGATAATTTAATGCATTGGATGTGAATCATACCATTTCTCCTTGAAACTCTGGTGTTCATTCTTCTCTGCCTCTAAGGCCGTTGACATCCTTTGCTGATGAAAAGATGATGTTATAGAAAATCAGTAAAAGCATGTAGTATTGTTGATGAAAGAAATCAACTATATTTTGCTTTAGTATATTGTCAAAGATTTATCTAATGGAAGTTGCTTGAATAGTTCAGATGTTGTTTCGCTTCTTTACAAAATCCGTGTATATAAAGTTCTCAATCTTTGCTATTGGTTGACTTCATGATGCTGTTTCTATTTGTTTGGTTGAATGTGGTGATTTGGAATAAGAAAGTTATGCTTTAACTTTGTCAAATTTCACTGAAAGCATACCAATTTTAACACGATTTTAATGATAAACTCATTCTTTGTTTAAGATTTGAGTTTTTAATTCATCAAATCTATTTCGCCAAACAAATTGTCATGAATGAATTATTAAAAAACAACAACGACAAATTGGGCATTGTTACAGTTTATAACCAGTATATTTAGTACAGGAATGAATAAGGGCATGAACGCGAATTTTTAATTAACGGGGGCCAATCTGAATATTTGCAGTCAAATTTTGGTTCTGTGATAAGGTTCCACGTGGTATAATCACATCCACCGACCATAATGGCCTATCAAATGACCATAAAACCTTAATTAAGTCTGCTATTGTCCCCCTTCTTTCCATGGTAAATCATGTAATTTGAATAAAGTTGAGGGCGTATTGTTCGATACCAATCTCCCATCATAACTTTTTCCTCCGATCCTCCCCAGGCTTCACGCTTTCGACTCGACCTCCTCGTCTTCTCCCTCACGAAATTAGGGATTCAAACGATCTACCACCCCGCCATGTCGAGCTTCAGCGGCGACGAGACCGCCCCCTTCTTCGGCTTCCTCGGAGCCGCCGCGGCCCTTGTCTTCTCATGTAATCCCTCTCGATCTGTCCCTTTCCTAAGGCTTTATTTTGGCGTTGCCGCCGTTTGATCCTAAACGTCTGATTTTGATTGGAGTTGATTTTTCTTCTTGTTGTATGGAGGCATGGGTGCGGCGTATGGGACGGCGAAGAGCGGCGTCGGCGTGGCGTCGATGGGCGTTATGCGACCGGAGCTGGTGATGAAGTCGATCGTGCCCGTCGTCATGGCCGGAGTGCTCGGGATCTATGGTCTGATCATTGCGGTGATCATTAGCACGGGCATAAACCCCAAGGCCAAGTCGTACTACCTCTTCGATGGGTACGCCCACCTTTCCTCGGGGCTCGCTTGCGGCCTCGCCGGCCTTTCCGCCGGAATGGCGATTGGGATCGTCGGGGATGCTGGAGTCAGGTAGCGTCCTCCCCCCCTTCCTTTTGGTTCCATGTTTTGTGCTTTCGAGTTGGTTGCATATATTGATATGAACTTGGTGGTATCTGTGTCTTTATTTAGTTTTCATTGATTTGTTTGATTATACTATGAACAACCACTTATTGTTATTAGAGTAGCTAAGTAGTGGTTTACCTTATTTTACTTGTTGATCATTCATTTTCAATACTTAGATTCTTTGTTTATCATCTTCGGATGGGACACCGACACTCAAATTCTTAGATTCTTTGTTTATCATCTTCGGGTGGGACACCGACACTTGAACACTATCACTTCGAGTGGACACTTGAACATTCCATCAATCATGTACAGTTGGATCCACACACTTGTGGAGTACACATAGAGATGCATAGATTTTTCTAAAAGATCATTTGAGGCTAATTGTTGCAGATGTGTCTTGTTAGTGATAGTGATGAAGGGAATGTGAATGATTAAAGAAAGGTTTTAAAATGATGTTAGCAAACGAAGTAGCAGAGGATGGTAAATTGTCTTCGACAAAGGAGTTTTGCATCCAATGATTGTTTTAGTAATGTCAAACAAGCGAGTAACATTTGAGGAGAACCTAAAGTTGCATCTAAAATTAGTTATGTAACCATGGATGCTGTGAATACAGAGGTTTGGATGGTAGTGGAAATGGAAAAGCCGCAATACCTTGGGGTATCTTGCACGTGTAGAACAGAATGGAAATTGACAGACCGGTCAAGGAATGAATGAGCCAATAGCAGCAGTTTCCATTAGAGTAAATTCCAGTTGCTTTCTAAGATTGGCTACGTTGCGCTATGAACAGAATCAATGGAATTCCCAGTAGGAAGACGAAAGAAATAATGTCATTATTTTTTTTCTTGGTTCCCATGAAATAGGAATACAGAAAATAGACAGATTCTAGTTTGAAATAGTGTTGTGGGTTTTATAGGATGTGTAGCACTTGATAACATCTCAAAATAAAAATAAAAAACAAAAGTTAGACAAGTAGATTCAACATGTATAATTTTCAAAGAGGTACCAATACTTTTCATGCCGTTCAGTAGTTTTTGATATTTATCTAGTTCATTCATTTTGTTTCTGATTTTTTGTAATTGAAGTTATATTTTGCCCTTATTGTCTATTGCCTTTTGGAAATGTCTCAGTTTTTAAATCATTTTTTGGGGGGGGGGGGGAGGGGAGG
>JBAMHZ010124644.1:0-15908 GCA_037177395.1 Alpinia galanga | reverse complement strand
CGTCCATGATTGGTCAGATTTCGATCGAATTGTGGCCAAAATCCAACCGAATCATGACCATAATCCGACCGAATCACGGCTAAAATCCAATCGTAGTCGGGCCAGACTTTGATTTTTAGCTTGACTGCAGCTGCTGGTGGCTGCAAATTTGGTCAAATTTTAGTTGGAATTTGGCTGTCATTGAGTTAAACTCCAATGCCGACCTGACCGCGGCTGAATTCCGACTGGCCAGAATCTGACAATGGAGCAACGAGGTTAGGTGGTGGAGCGAAGTTTACTGTGCATTTCTCGTGACGCATACAGGCGCACAAAAATTCCATGCGCAGCATAATGAAATCGTGTGTGTGAGCATTGTGAACACCTCATTATTTATTGTCTGATTCTCTTGAGTTCAAAGATTGAACTATAATACACAAGTGATCGGATGATAAATAATAAAGATACTCATGAGTGTTCACGAATGACTTGTGTAGAATACTTTTATATTTACATTTTATGCGTAGATTTAATCTTTTAAAATGTATCGTATGTGTTTTTTTTATTTTTTATTACAAATAAAATGTCTCTGTTTCAAATGTTGACACTAATTTTGATTTCATAATTCAAGATTCTCTATTCTTTTCCAGTTGTTTTTTTTAATTTCTTTTTTATACAATATTGCAAATAAAATGTCATTGTTACAAATGTTGACACTAACTTTGACTTCATAATTTAAGATTCTCTATTCCTTTCAAGTTAATTAAATTGTAAGGACACATTGGTCGGGAAATCACAACGAAATAAAACATCATTTTAATGAATCAAAAAGAAATAATTTATAGAAATTTAAACTGAAAGGTTAATAAATTTATCATAAATATAGAAAATATATAAATACAATATTGCCGATTTAAAAAATAATAATTAAATAGATAAATAAAAAAATATTTTTACTAATATGTAAAAAAAATAAATATATAGAGAATTAAAATGTTCTCTTCACTCAAATAAAATAAATTTAAACTAAAATAGATAATAATTGCTTCTTTTTAACAAAATTTAATAAATCGATCAATAAGAAAGTGTAAATTCCAACAATGTGACAACAAACTGGAAAATCAAAGTAGAAATAGCCAAAGACGAATAAATAAACCCATCGCTTTCTTTTATGTAAAATAATAAATAATTTAATAAAAATATTTTAATTTTTTAAAGAAAAAAAATAAAAATGTCTCTCTCTATCTTGCCTGGTGGACCAGTAAGTGGACCACTCCTCTCTCTCATGGTGATGGCGGTGGTGGTGGGTTCAAAAAGAAAAAGATTCCTTCTCACATCACGTCAGGGCAGGCCCACCCCAACACATACCCACCAATCACTGCACTCATCTGAACCGTCCAATCACGGCACGGAGTTCGAAGCCCCACCAGGCTCTCACATCCACCGTACGCTCCTTCTCTGCTTATCGATTCCGCGCTCCCTCTGTTTCCACGCCGATCCCGTCCTCCGTTTCACAGTTTGTGTCTTCGTTTCCCGTGCCTCCGGGGGAAACTAGAAATTGACGCGGTCTTTCTCGTTTCTTCTCGAGCCGTTTCCCGTTAGGGTCGGCCAGCCGTCGCATTGCGGATAAGTACGCGTCCCACCGAACGTATCGGACGGCCCAGATCCCTGTTCTGACAGCAGTTGAGCATGGGGACCGTCCATCTCGGGGTACGAGCTCACTTCGAAGCTAAAGAAGAGAAGAGACCATCGTCATCCCTTCATTTCTCTCCCTCTCTCATGAAAAGTCTTTCCTCGGACAACGTCCTCGCATTGCCGTCTCCTGGCCAGGAACCCTAGTGCCGACGGAGGAAGCGGCCGGGATGGTGGGGCGCGTTGGGTGGGCGGCTATGTTCCCCGACGAGGTTTGGGAGCACGTGTTCTCGTTCCTGACGTCGGACGCGGACCGCAACGCTGCAGCTTTAGTGTGCCGCAACTGGAATCGGATCGAGCGGAGGTCGCGGAAGCGGGTTTTCGTCGGGAACTGTTACTCGGTAGCACCGGCGGTGGCAGTGCGGCTGTTCCCGGAGGTGAGATTGGCCGTGATCAAGGGGAAGCCCCACTTCGCTGACTTCAACCTAGTGCCCAGCGACTGGGGCGGCGGAGCGGAAGCGTGGGTGGAGGCTATGGCTGAGGGGTGGCCGAACCTAGAGGAACTCCGGTTCAAGAGGATGGTCGTCTCTGATGATTGCTTGGATCTCATGGCCAGGTCTTTCAAGAACTTCAAGGTTCTGTCTCTCGTTTCCTGTGACGGGTTCAGCACGGCTGGACTTGCTGCGATCGCCGCAAACTGTAGGTAGGGTTTGTCTCTTTTTTCTTCTAACTCTTGATGCAGATTTGTGATGGGACTCGGCATTCTGACCTAGAAAATCAATTTTTTTTTGTGTTTGGATCTGGCCGTAAAAATGCTGCTGACAACCATTCTTCTAGTTTCTTGAGAAATTTGTTGCCATTAACTGGTACATTTGGTTTGATGCTTATATTTTTGTTTCCACAAGCAAGCGAAACTGAGGGTGGGCCGGAGCCCTTTTTCCTGGATCGGTTTATTGGTTATGTAAAGACACGGTTCTCTTTCTGATTTAGTGATTTACGCTTGTAAAATCTTCTATTGTTTTTTTGTTCTTTGATGACTCGGCAAATAAGAGCTTGATTAACAGAATCTAGATCACATAATTGATTAATGTTCTTATAAATCTGCGTCTGACGTGCTGATGGAAAGCGTTCTTATCCTTGGAAAATTGAACTCTGGGAGGTTCTTCAGATCTATAATACTAGAGAGTGAATGATAGGTAAACCTTAGTTATGATCTTTTAAAGGGCTTCTCTGCAAGGGACAATAAGTAAGAGATAAGAAATTGATATTACCAAGGTCACAATTATTTATTATCTCCTTCCAGTATCAGAATTCAGAAAGACCAAATAAAAACTTTACGTGTTGTACATTGGAGATTGAAACTCGGCAATAAGACATTCTGATCTTGAACAGGGAGATTGACTTGGAATCGGTTAGGTGGTATTATTTCTAATATTCACAAAAGTGAAAACTATTTTTATTGCTTCTTTCTACATAGTGTTTTGCTCTGTTGAGAACTTTTTTTTTCTCCTGTTGATACCTTTCTAAGTTTTTGGATACCGAGATGGTTGGGATGGACAAGTCAAACCAAAGTTGATACTTACACCATCCATAACAGGATCACTCTTATTATTTAGCATGTATGTCTCTACAAAAAGATAGAATGTGTTTTTAGTTAACTTTCATGTAATTGAGAGAGGAGTTAGTTAACTATCAACAAACTTGTTGTAGTACACAGTGATTAAAAAAAAATTTAGTAGCTGCAAGATACTAGGCTCCGCTGAGTAAACATGGCTAGACTTGGAAACAGCAAATTTCAGTTAGCAACTGAAAGATGAGAAATAACAACGGAGAGAAAAGCCCCACTCACACATATATAAAAGAGTTTCACAGGGGAGTACTACAATTATGTAGATTCTATATGCCCAGATTTGTTGAGAACAACAGTTAGTACTTCTGCAACCAACATGTAGAGGAGAGTGGAAATGTAAAATGCTCCATCCTTGAGTTAAAAAGGTAGCTGTATGAGTGTACATATGCATGCATGTATACACAGGTTACAAATCATATACTTGCTTCTTAGAATGACATCCAACTTCACTGTACATGTTTGGGTGGATGTTACTGGTAACCACTTTATATTTTATATTTAAAAAGGATAAGTAGCATTGTATTTTCATCCTCTAACATAACACATCAAACTAAGATTGTTGGAAACTTGTTTCTGAAAGAACAGTGAATCACACATTTTATATTTTCTTATTTTTTAAAACTATATTCATAGTGATACCTTCATGGAACATGGAATTAATAAAACTATATTCATAGTGCATGGCAAATGGAATTAATATTTTGGGTTTTTAATTTTTCTGTATGTTTTTTATGATGCCAGGAACCTTAGGGAGTTAAACCTACGCGAAAGTGAAGTGGAAGAAACTTGTCTGAACTGGATCAGTCATTTTCCAGAGTCATTTACTTCTTTAGTAGCTCTGGATATTGCATGCTTAGAAGGCGAAGTGAATGCCTCTATTCTTGAACGCCTCATTAGTAGATGCTCAAATATCATGACCCTCAGACTCAACCATTCTGTGCCTCTAGAAAGGCTCGTTGGGCTCTTACAGAGAGCTCCTCAGCTAATGGATCTTGGAACTGGCAAGTTTTCTGCACGTCAAAATCCGCAGCTTTTCTCTAGGCTCGAGTCTGCCATTGCAGGCTGTAAAAATTTGAGAAGCCTTTCTGGTTTTTGGGAATCTGGACCAACATATCTTCCAGCAGTCTACTCAATTTGTGAAGGTCTTACATCACTTAACTTGAATTATGCTACCATTCAGAACTCAGAGCTCCGAAAGCTAATCAGCCAGTGCAAAAATCTACGACGATTATTGGTATTTCTGCATTTTTTTTTTCATTTTCTGACTGTTAAGAGAAACTGTATGATTCTTTTGTATGCTCTGTTAATAAGTCGATAGCAAGGCACAGCTTCCCAAGCTTGAATCCCTGGTCCATTTGCTTGCATGTTTCCTCTTTCCGTCTCATTTTTTTCATCTCATCTAATAACTATTAATAAAAATAATGCAACAATTTTGTCATACCATGAAAGGAATAGAATTGCATTGGTAGATTTCATAAAGGTAAAATATTGATAGTTGCCCTAGTTTAGGTCCTCTCTCTTTGTCATATAAAATTCCATTTGGTCATTAATTTGCCTACTGACATGAAACTTATAGGTTATGGATTTAATTGAAGACAGTGGCCTTGTTGCTGTGGCTTCATCATGCAAGCTCCTTCAAGAATTGCGGGTGTTCCCTTCTGATCCGTATGGTGCAGCAGAGCCCGTCTCTCTTACTGAACATGGTCTTGTTGCTGTCTCTGCTGGCTGTCCAATGCTCCACTCTGTTCTCTATTTTTGTCGGCAGATGACAAATGCAGCCCTCTTTACTGTTGCAAAGAATCGCCCTAATCTTACATGCTTTCGACTTTGCATCATTGAGCCTCATACCCCTGATTATGTCACTCAACAGCCTCTAGATACTGGCTTCAGTGCGATCGTAGAATCCTGCAAGGATCTCCGCCGACTCTCCTTATCTGGTCTTCTCACTGACCTCGTGTTTAAATCCATTGGGGCCTCAGCAAATTATCTCGAGATGCTTTCAATAGCTTTTGCTGGTGATGGAGATATGGGTCTACATTACATTCTCTCTGGTTGCAAGAACTTGAGGAAGCTGGAGATCAGGGACTGCCCATTTGGCGATAAGCCGTTGCTTCAGAATGCATCTAAACTGGAGACAATGCGATCCCTTTGGATGTCATCATGCTCTGTGACATTGGGGGCATGCAGACAGCTTGCCCAGGCCATGCCACGACTAAATGTGGAGGTCATCAATGAGAGTGGGAGAGGACCGCTGGTGGCACAGCCTGATAATTGCCCAGTCGAGAAGCTCTACATCTACCGCACTATTGCTGGTCCAAGAACTGACACCCCGCAATGTGTTTGGACTGTTTAAAGTGGCACCAGTAGGTATCTAAGTACTGTTGTTTCTACCTTTGGTCGATCAGCACTCATTAAATATGTGTTGCAATTTGATCAAATGGAGGACAGGCTGATTCGCAAGATCAAATGGAGCTTGGTACGAGATTATTATGGTTTGCAGCAATCTCCTAAAGAACTACCGACACATGCAGCTTTTGTTATCGTTAAATTGTGGATTGACTTGTAACAAGACGTAAGTACCTTGTAGGTCTCCAGAGACGATGCTTTTGTTTTTAAGGCTTAAGTTAATTTTATATGACCATAATATATTACCACTAGATGTTGCTTAGCTCACCACATCCACTGCCAACTAGTTAAGTGCTAATACAGTAGATCTTACCTGATTTTACAAATAAAGTTAAGAGTAACGTAGAACTACTTAATAAATCAGTTATACGCAATTGGTGATCAATGATATTAGATCCTGATATTCAATTTACTAGGAAGAATTTTGTATTACAACTCTACGCAAATCTCAACAACTTTGACTGTTCTTATGTTTGGAAGATCATTTTAATTGTTAAGAACTTCTTTAGTTGGAATATCAAGATGATAATAGGTGATTACAAACTCACACACGATGAAGACATAATAGATGGAATGAGGATGTGCTCTAATTTAATCACAACATTTTTCAGGATGTGCGCCAACAAGAGCATCCTGGCTCTCTCTTAATCCTTGAATATATATGAATTATAAAAGTAAATGAGACCTCAATCTCAAACTCACATTTGACATCCCATTTGTAGAACTTGAAGATCTATATGCTCTCACCATGGCTCTCTCTTAATCCTGATGTATCTAATAAGTTCAGTTGAATATTGAGTTCAAATGATTGTTCCAGTGTATATAGCCTCGTCTTATTAATTCCTTTCTAATTCTAGTGTTTCTGATGCACCTAACCATTGATATGGCCTTCATTATGTCAGAGGAGTATTCAGATCACCACAGGGTGAACATGGAAGAATGAGATTAACATCAAAGATTGATAATTGAATTGTGATTTGTGCAATACTTTAATCAAAACAATACTGCTAACCAAGGGGGGAGAATTATCAACAACGCAACAGGATGCCAATTTGAATTTTGTGGGGAAAAAAAAAAACTTCTCCAAGCTTCAAGTATCGAAGGTTTCCTCGTGTAAACGTCTCCATTTTTTAGCATTGTGTCAATTATGATTTTTGGCATTATAGCTAACATAGAAATGAATTGGTGTTTGACAAAAATAATAGATAAGTGTTTCAGCACTGGCACACTTTGCTTTGTGATAACCTTGCGAGATGCCCTAGCAAGCTTCTTTGTTGCCTGGAAAGACCATTAAGTTCCTTAGGGAGGACTTATACTTGGGGCATCGCCTGATAAGATTATTCAAGTACTAACATATTTTAAGAATACCCAGCTATCATCTATTCCTATAGGCACCTGGGATTATGGGTGTTTTTACTTATTTGCTTCCCAGATCAATATGTTACCAAGCAGTTGACTTTGTTGCCTTCGTACCATGTAAGTCTACAAATGTAGTAGTTAACAACTTTTTTTTATAAGTAAATTATATTAAGAAACAAGTAAAAATATACAATTTACAAGTTCAAAGATCTAAACATATATTTGAATCTTTATGAACATCCTTTTAAGATTCAAAATTACAATGACTCTTAGATTGCCAAATTAAATATATCATACACGACGTAGCCAAAGTCTTTGTATCCGCAATACACCTCAAGCCTCTAATCTCCCTTTTGAATACTTGTAACATCCATCTCATAATGCTCGTCTCCTGTCAGATACCCAACTGAGTGCGCATTCTGGTCCACATGGTCAGTCTTATCGAATAACTGAAGAAGAGATGGTTCTAGATCTTCATCCTCCCCTGGCATAGGGGGCAAGTCTTGCATGACACATAAGGAAATATATCCTTATTCCATAAGCATCCGTAAGTTAGTAGCCACAACATAGCTATGCTGGACATAATGTTCCAGGATGGTATCTCAAATCTACAACGTCCACTTACTGATGCATTCACTTATCATGTCCATAAATTAGATTTTATCAAATATGTGCGATGAATATATCACATTTAGAGTATGTCCTTCTTCTATTGTATATTTCATAAGGCTCTAGAGCAAATACTGCTAAATTTTAGGCATGCAGATCTTGTAGTCTATAACCTCTCTCCTTCTTTAGAGGACACATAGTAACCCAAGAGATAGGAGGATGCTTGGATGTCCATATAAAAGTTTTGCAAATGAAATATAGCTTATCTATCATGCCACCGATAATAAAAGCGCTCAACATCTTGTAAGACCATCTTGACTAGTTTCAGCTTTGCAGCATAAGAGAGAGTGTGCTAAGGCCAAGAAGTAAGTTGACCCACCACTGTTCATTCAAGGTGCCCTAGTCAGCTGTGTGTAGCCACTCTGCCACCAGAGAAATACTTAAATATCTAAAATGAAAAGTCTTAATCTAGAAGCCAAATATCTCTAGTAGCTGATCCTTGGTATGCCCATTAGCATCAGCTCTGTCGATGTTGGACATGTGGAGGTTAGCCTATAATCCTGTAGAATCCTTAAATCTATATATGCAATTAGAGGTATGCATGATGGTGGATTTATCCCCTCAAACAAAGACCAGAAGATCATCAGTATACACCATATGGGTAACTCCAGTCACAGCATACATTGGATGGAAGTAAAACCTTGACAGTGTGGTTGTATCTCTAAGTGGCCTAAAAAAATACCTCAAGACATTAGCCAAATAAGAATGATGATAATGGATCTCTCCATCGTAAGCCTCTGGCTCTACAAATGCATTCATGCATTGCCTTATTAAGAGTTATGGAAAAAGAGGCAATGGTAACACATTCCATATAAGGTGTAAGAAAGCCAAAACCCTACAGTGATGCTCTCATGAAACTTTAATCAACTATGTCAAAAGCCTTCTGAAAATCTATTTTACTAACACATCTTGAGTAGACCTGACCACGATTTGAAATTAACGATTCGATAGTTCGAAATTGATGATTTAACGATTCGTAAAGGTTGACTCTTAACCTTAACTGTCTAAGATGGTTGCGGTTCACGGTTCAGAATCACCAGTTCATGGTTCAAAACTGTTGGTTCATAGTTTAAAATTATTATTTTATATTTAAAATTTTTAAATAATTAAAAAAAGGACTTGCACTTATTTAAGTTGTATACGTATTCCCTTAGGGTATAGGAAAATCAAAACTCATATAGTCCTCTTACCTTTTAACCTTAGGAAGTGACATTATTATTCACTTTCATTTCTTATTCCTATAATTGTAGTTCCTTCAGTGTCGAACTCTTTTTCTTCATATTCAGAAAGTTACATTTATTGTATTCTTTTTTTTGCTCTTATCTAATGATCAAGCAATGCTTGTGCTTCTAAAGAATCAGGGGACAAAGTAGAACGTCATTCGTCTAATATGTTCCATTTGAAAATGAATATTTGTTCTATGGTGGCGGTTAACACTGAACAAGCTAAAATTTTTTTTACGATGATGGAGAGGATATAAAAACTTTGAGTTTTCTCCGAATGTCATTGTAAAATATTAAAATTTATTTCACTATCTGTATTACTAAAATTAAAAGAAGTTATCAAATAATTCATAAGTGCCTATTTGAAACTTGAGGATCCTCGTGGATATTTTATCCGTTCTTTTAGTAAAAGTTATACTTTTGTAAGTTTTATATTACTACTATTAATATTTTGAAGTTACGATACATTAATTTCTCATTCATATTTTAAACTACATTCTTTATAAACTTTATATAAATTATTCTAGTATTTTATACTAAGTAGTAGGATCAGGAGAAGAATAATCTTTTATTAGAATTAAAACATCATAATACATAGCTAATATTTTGTATAAAACATCTAACTTTAATCTTGGGTTTAAAACAAATGTACCTAAATAAATATCAAAAATATAATAATTTTTTTTCATTTTTCTTTCATTGTTAATATGCAAGAAGATAAAAATTTATCATTAATATATTCATTTAAAATTAAAACTATGTTACAAAAATGTATCATAATTAAATGACAAGTAGGATAATAAATACTGAAAAATTAATCGGTTGCATCATTAAATACTTTTAACATTTCACAAAAACTACTACATATATTTCATTAATGTGAAAATAAATATATATTAGGATTATTAACTACTTGGGAAAAAAATGAATATAATAATTCTTTATATTGAAATGAATCTTATAGTAATTGATAAATTAAATTCTAACATATTGGTACATCATGTGAAATTTTTTTAGGTCTTATTCCATTAATTTTATAAAATTTATCCTATTGTTTCATTGTATTAGGGTGTGACCATAAATAAGAAATAATAATTTTAATTAGTTTTATTTGATTTTTTTAACTTTTAATCCATCTTGAACATATAAATTTAAAATATGACATACACAATGAATATAAAAAAATGCACCACCAATAATAGATTACAAATTAACTTAAGTTTATACATACATGAGGTATTAGAACTAGCATTATCAAATAAAATTAAAAATATTTTATTAGTTAATCTATATTTTTCTAAAATTAAACAAAATAATTGAGAAATATTATGAGTAGTGTAATTCATCAAAAACTTGATATGCTAATAGATATTTTTGGATTGTCCAAGAGCTGTCGATCAAATAGCAAGTCACACCTATATAATAATGAGTTTGCCAATAATTACTCTAAATATATGAACATAAAGATATTTTCCTATTTAATTTATTAAAATTTTCAATTAATTTTTTTTTCTTGTCTAACTAATTTTTTAATTGTACGAGTAAGTATAGTTCTAAGAACACGTTTAGCAGATTGATTAAGAGATTCTTGACAAAAATCTTCAAATATGCATTTAGACTCAAAACTAAATGAAAGATATTCTAAGAAACGAATCTAGCTATTGATTCTATTAATTTAGTATCAGGATATTTAAATAAAGTTGTATTCATACCTTCATGTGGATAAAAAAATCTGAAAAGTTACATCTAAGAATGGTCGATCTCGAATTCCATTGGATGCTTTATTTCTATGTGTTTCTTTAACTACTCGTAACTACTTCCTGATTGAAATTTATACAAGACATGGATATATTTTTATTTTGCCCACATTTCTCCAAAAGGAAGAATAACTTTTTTCAAAATATTTAGTAAACATTGATGATTTAAAGACAAAGGAACCCGCACCTTGAAAGTTCTGATACTTCTCTGTGTTAGTTGTAAAAAATTACTCTAGTTCATCATCGATAAATTAAACTTCCTTGGACTTGGGATCAACATTCAGAATGAAGACCTCCTTGCCCTTCCTAAATGAGATGAACTACCTTCTATTGAAATTGGAGTCAGAGAATCGAAGCTGATTGAAATCGAATAATCAAAACTGATTGAAATCAGAGAATCGAAAGCACTTGAAATTGCAAAATTGAAAGAGAAGAGTAGAGAAGATGTGATAAAATGATGAAATATGCCTCATATATATAGAGTTTGGAGTATAACTGACACTAAATCATAGTTATTGATAAAAAAAAATCAAATGATCTTGATCATCAAAAAAATTTATAAAAACCAATTGGAACGATCGGTTATAATGGCTTTTTTTTTTAAAAAAAAAATTTAACTGCTGAACCAGATCATCTTTTGATGAGTCGATTCTGGTTTGACCCATTAACCTGGGTCAATGAGTAACTGGCCCTTGACTCGGTTATGAACCCAACCCACAAACGAGTCCAATCTTGAGGAGACTTGCTTCCTGACATATTTCCTCAATAGCTCCTATATCAGGTGAATATGCTCTATAATGGATCTACCTTGAACAAAAGTTACTTGACCTAGATCAAGGAGACTATCAATGACTGCTACCAGCTGTGTTGCAAGGACCTTAGAGATGACCTTATAGACAAATGTGTAGCAGGATATGTGTCAATCAATAACTATTGGGGCATGTTCAATCTTGGGAACTAATGTAATCAATGTGTGATTCCACCGCCTCAATAATCTACTAGAAGTAAAGAACTCAATGACAACATCCTAAAGATCTAAGTCCATTGTGTCCCATGCTGTCTTGAAGACCCTCGCACCATATTCATCAAGCTCAAGTGTTTTATCATTCCCAATGTCAAACATTGCCTTTCTTACTTCTTTTGAAGTCACTGGCTATATCAAGATACTCTATTACTCTTCACTAAGTATTGCTCCTTTGCTACTAACATCAAATGTCAATAGAGAGCATGACATTGTAGTCCTTAGTAGCACCTCATAATGATGAACAAATTATATGGCTACCTCTGTCATATTGGTGGTGTACCCACTAGAAGCCTTAGCCATAGCCATAGCCATAATGGTGTTTCTTTTGTTGTTACACTTAATGAGATAATAAAAGAATTGGTATTGCTATTAGTGTTCCTGAGATAGGAATACCTGACATTTTATTGTAAGAGCTACCTCTTTGCCTATGTTAGAAGAGTAGCACAAGCTTGCAATTTGCTATAGTTAGCTGTCAGGGGATCCCCTCCTAGCACCACACTTTGAGCAGCCTTAATATCCCCCTAAGTATGTTTATCTTGTTGGGAGATGTGCTGAAAATGTTGCTAGTTAATAATCCTCAGTCGACCCTCCAACTGGTTTAACTTTTGCTTCAACTTAAGTTATTCTGTGCCAATCACTATATCTACTCATACATCCACTATCAATCCTTGAAAGTTCTCATGCAAGGTACACATATTCAAGAATTTGAAAAGTCTTGCAAATTTTTTCTCCTTGGTAACATTGAAATCATGCAACAAGAGTGATTTGACAGACATCTTAGGGGAAGGAACTTAGCATAACCTCTGAAGTCTTCTAGCAACCAATGAGTATTCACCATGTCCCAATTGTCCGTGTGAACTGACATCTAATAGACGATAATTCCACAAAACTCCCATTGTGCACCATATCCTCTAGGTCATGTAGCTTATAATGTATCAATGACAGCCCTCCAGTCTTTTCCTCTATAGTCAACATCACATTGAAGACCCCTAGAATCAACCATGGCTTTGCAATAGCCTCTCCCATCTATCTCAATGCACTCCATAATAGTTGTCTACTGACAATACTGTGAAGGACATATATGTAGGTTGCTAGAACTATGTGCTTTCGAACTCTAGAGAAGACCTGATAGTGTATGAACTGGACTACTATATCAAGAACATCTACCTCCAATTGTTGCATATCCCACAATACCAAGATATATCCATGATCATAAAGATAAAAGTTATGAGCCGCCATCATACTTGGGAAATGCCTTTGAAGAATACCATCTAAAGATGCCTCGAACAATTTGGTCTCTAAGAGGCTAACAATACCAATCCCTTGCTTCCTAAGGAGGTGTTGCACCCCCTTTTATTTAAGGATTTGTCAAAACCCCTTATGTTCCAGCTCATGATCTTCATTTCCTCCCCTTAGTTTTAATTGTCATGCTTACTGCACCCCCTTTGTTGCTAATGATGAAGCTAAGTTTAAGTTGGTGGCATTCGTGCTTGATCTTGATGAAGAGATCTCAACAAATGTAGGTGAGCTACTGGCTAATTCTGCACTTTGTAGAGGTCGACTTAGTGAGCTTAGCGACTAGTTATGCTACACTACACTTTGCTCTATGTTGGCTTGCACCATGCCTCATGCTATGCCCGACACCATGCTACCTTGCTACACTATACCTTGCATAACTTGTGCTTGCCTAGGCACTACCTACAAATCAGCCAGGTTATGCACTACCTTGACCTAGGTTGGTTCAACTCCTAGTTTGCTATGTGTTGCCTCCTTGTTCATTGCCTTGTCCTATTTGCCTAGCTTGCTATTGGGCATGCAATCCTAGCTGTGTTGCACCACTCCATTCTACACTGCATTGCTCTTCACTATTCAGCTATGCGCTACATGGCTTTACAACTTTCTTCTTTGCACTACATTGCCTTGTATCGATTCACTCTGTATTGTAGTACACTGCATCACTCCACTCTACATAGCATTGGCCTACACCGCTCTCTGCTTTGCACTATATGGCCTTACATCACTTCACTCTGTGCTAGATGGCCTTGCATTGTTACATTCTGCAATGCATTGCTTGCACCACTCCACTCTGTATAGAATTGGCCTACACTGCTCTGCTTAACACTGCATGGCTTTGCACTGCTCTACTCTCACTGCATGGCCTTGCACCACTCTATTTTGCACTACATTGGCCTGCACCACTTCACGTTACATAGCATTGCCCTACATTGCTTCACTCCACTCTGCACTACATGGTCTTGCATTGCTTTGCTCTACCTTGCCCTGCCCTGCATTATTTTGCACTGTATTGCTTGACACTGCTCAACTCTACTCCACATTAGTGCTCTCTACCCTCCTGCACTAATGGTCCTATTGATAGCTCTACTGTTGTTGTGTTGCAAGCATGCCCGTCGACCAAGTGGCCTCAAGCCTATCCCATGTTGCTTATCTCTAAGTTTCTACCCTTCTTTAGTGTGCATTGTCATTGACTTTTGTAGTGGCTTTACAATCCCTAGTATGACATATAATCTTCTAACAATCTATACAATAACTCAGGAACATTACAAACTTGATGACCAAGTCCACATCCTCACCCGTGGGTTTAAGCATACGGTGGGTGTGATAGTAACTCCTTTTGTAGAAGTGAAGCATGCAATGCAATGTAATTTTTTTCTTCATCTCTTTCTTCCTATAATATTGGCAAATTAAATTTACAAGTGATGCTTCTCGTTGAGCTTTTCAGGAGAAGGTGGATTCTCACAGTTACAACAGTATCCTCACCACTGTCCTGTTAAAGTTAATACACATTAGATAGCTGCCGGCGCTCCGGCTAATGGTCATTCGATGCTTAAGTTAGACAGGAAGATGAAAAAATGATCCAAGAAAAATAGGGAATCTTCTACCGTATGAAATTGCCAGCCTCTTTGCCTTACCTCAACCGGTCTTTTTATAGCATCTTCAAGGTTTCTTTACCTCCTCCTTATGCGCCTTCCTGATGCCTTTTGATAGGCCATTTGGGGACAATCTCTGTCGGGAATCTCCATGTGGTATGCCATGTAGGCTAGGATTGTTATATGTAGAGGCTATTAAGAGGACCAAATATGTAAAGGAGGTTTCCTTTATGGCCCTAGGCTCTAGGATTCTCAGGTCCCTTTTTGGTAGTCGCTATATTTTTGACTCGGTATACTTAGGCCTTCTACCCTTCTTGAGTAGCTTCACTCATGACTTGGTATACTTAGGCCTACTACTCTTCTCGAGTGGCTTCACTTTCGACTCAGTATACTTAGGTCTACTACTCTTCCCGAGTGGCTTTGCTCCCGACTCAGTATACTTAGATCTTCTGCGCTTCTCGAGTGACTTCGTTCCTGACTCGGTATACTTAGGCCTTTTGTCCTTACCGAATGACTTCGCTCTCAACTTAGTATACTTAGGCCTTCTGCCATTCCTGAGTAGCTTCACTCCTGACTTAGTATACTTAAGCCTACTACTCTTCCTGAGTGGCTTCGCTCCTGACTCGCTATACTTAGTCCTTCCGCCCTTCCCGAGTTGCTTCACTTCTGACTTGGTATACTTAGGCCTACTGCACTTCCTAATCCTCTATGCGACCCCTCATCAAACTCTGCGAGCATGACTTCCCTCTTCTATGGGTCCCCCAATTTAGGCCCACATCATATGCCACCCCCCAAGTAGTCAGACGAGTGAACACAAATGTCTAATGTTTCATCACCTAACCCTTCTCTAACTTCCTAATTCTCTCTTCTTAGGGTCGTCTGTTTCGTGCCTTTTCACCTTTAGTGGACTGCCAGCCTTCCATGTTAGTGCAATCGACCTAGGTCAATGATTAACCAAACTCAAGTTGGGTTCGAGTTGAGTTTTGATGTTTGACAATGATTGATATTGATAATATGGTTTGACCATATGTGTCAAGTGGAGATTGTTGGGAAGTCCAAGTTTGACTTGAAAAAGGAGAAAGGATCATACTATTGGTGTAGTTAAGCACTGATAATCAAACTTAGGTTTTGATAAATGACAAATAGTTAAAGTTAGATCTCGTTGTATTTTAACTTGGTTACCAAGTGTACAAAGTTGATGAGTCTAGAGGACTAGACACCAGGATGAAATCCAGTTGGGTCAGGAGGACTAGACAACTGATAGGAAGTCCAGCTGGGTCAGGAGGACCACACAGTTTACGGGAAGTCCAGTTAGGTCAGCAGGACCTGATAACTGGCTAAAGT
>JBAMHZ010124429.1:0-15909 GCA_037177395.1 Alpinia galanga | reverse complement strand
TAAGCACTTGTAGCGGAGCAATATCATTTTACGGAGATAGTGTTGAACACTAGTCTCGACGATCCGATATCATGTTTGCATCCTCCCCGGCGGCAATCACTGACCCCAACAATTCTTTGGACCAACTAATTTCGGATAGTTAATTCTGCCCTATAATTTTTTGAAGATGCTCCTTCAATAACTGAGCTGGAAGAGATTAGAGCTCAAGTAAATTTCCACCAACCACCTGGGTAAATTAAAAAAGAGCTCGTAATTTTTTTAATAGGTCAACCTGGACTCTGCAGTCGCATCATTCCTGAAAAGACTGTCTAATATCGAAGTCGTATTCCATCCGCCAGATAAACTCCTACACAAAGGGTCATCTCCATAGATTTTTTTTAAATTTATTATTAAACTGTATCTCAGTAAAAAATTAAACTATGTTCTTATATAAAATGTCTCATCGTCTTTGCCTTACACTGTGCCTCCTCCTGAGGGGATATTTGTTTTCTCATTAGGCTTTGGGAGTCCATAGATGACTTTAAAATTATACAAATTGACCATAAAACATTTTTGATAAAATTACTATATAAATTTAAAATATTCAAAATTAAAATTAAAAATAAAAAATAATGCATAAATCTAATGGTTCTAGAGGGTGGATTAATATTTATTTGTAAAATTAGACCATTTTAAATTCATATAGTAATTTTAGTCAAAATTATTATAGAATTTTAAAAGATTTAAGAAAGATAGAGAAGTGTTTATTTGTAAGCTTAAATTTGTAAAAGATAAGGAATGTACGGATTAAAAATGTCCAACGAAAATAAGGAAAGCTTACTTTTAAAATTAAACTCGTTTGAAATATATATATATATAATAATAATAATAATAATAATAATAATAATTTTATTCAAAAATTTTACATAGATTTAGAATGGTCTAAATTAGAAAAGAAAAAATTGATTTAAATTATAAAAGAAAAACATTATACAAATTAAAGAGTTCACAAAATATAAAAGAATATTTATTTATAAAATTAAATCGATTTAGGTTTTTTTAAACTAAAATTACTAAATCAACCTATACTATTTTGTAATAAAATATTCTTTTTTTTTCATGAGAAGAGATGAAAAATATACTTAATATCATTTGATTTTTGATTGAATAGTTGCGTTAAGCTATTTATTGTTTGAAGAAATTTTCTCTTTCAATTGGATTTCGTTCGGATTTATTTTCGATGATTAATAATAAAAAAAAGTTTATAGTGTTGAATTAATAGTCTTCAAAATTAATTAATTTAAAAAATTAATAAATAATAATAATTGTTTAAAAGAGTTATTAAAATATTGAACAGGTGATTCAAAGATTAGAGAGAATTTCGAAGTTATCGTATACTATGGTAATTAACAAAAAGAGAAATCCAGCGCCGGCGAATGCCGCCGCCACCTCCGTTCCTGCCCTCCGCCGGCTCGGCCGCTTACCGTCTCGCACGGGCTCTCCTCTCCGCCTCCAAGCCCTCTCGCTCATGGAGTCCCGCGATCGAGCAACTTCTATGCTTCCGCCTCCTCCAAGCGGCGGCCCCCTTCACCCTTACACCTCCCCTCGTCGCTGCCATCATCGACCCCTACCTCCTCCACTATCATACCCTAGCGTCCGGCCTTTTCCACTGGGCAGCCCAGCAGCCTAACTTCTCTCACACCCCGGAAACCTACCACTCCCTCCTCAAGTCCCTCTCACTCTCCCGCCATCCTCACTTGGTCCAGTCTCTCCTCAAGACGGCGAAAACCCACAAAGTTTCTCTCCTTTCTTCTTCATATCAACTCGCCATCTCATACCTTTTGAAATATGGAAAGTCCATCGAGGCTTCCGAACTGATCGATTCAGCCACAGAGGAACTGCCTACTTCCTTATACAACTCCCTTCTTGCCGCACTGTCCTCGGATGGGCTTCTTGATGTCGCAAGACAGGTGTTCGGAAGAATGCTTAAGAGGAATATTGTTGTTAATTTTGTAAGTTTTGGTGTTTTTATAGGTAAAGTTTGTGACTTGGAAGGACTAGATGGCGTTTTGGGTATGCTTGATGGGGCTAAAGAGATGGATTTCGGATATCATGGCTCGGTTATTGCTTCTCTAATCATATGTAGGCTCTGTCGGGCTGGGAAAATTGAGGATGCTTGCTGTGCACTGGAACAGCTTAGAACTAGAGGTTTCAAACCCGATTTTATTCCATACAGGATAGTTTCTGAATGTTATAGTCTGGCAGGTAGAGTTGAGGAAGCAGGGAGAATACTGAAGAAGAAGAGAAAGTATGGTGTTGCACCGAGAGCAAATGACTATAGAGAATTTATCCTTTCATCAATATCTGATAAAAGAATTCAGGAGGCTAAGGAATTGGGTGAAGCAATTGTTGGTGGACAGTTTCCAATTGACAATGATGTTCTCAATGTGTTGATAAATTCAGTGTCATCTGCTGATCCTGAGTCTGCAATCTTATTTTGCAACTACATGATTGGAAAGGACCAATTTCCTAGTCTTTCAGTCTTGAGCAAATTGAGTAAGAATCTTTGTAGGAACCAGAAAAGTGATGAGATGTGGAATGTTTTTAAGGTCCTTATGGATAAAGGGTTTTTTTCTGGACTAGAGCAGTACAATTTGATGGTTTCATTCTTGTGCAAGGCAGGAAGAGTGAGAGAAGCCTACAATGTGCTTAGGGAGATGAAGAAGAATGGTGTTTGTCCTGATATTTACTCTTACAACTCTCTCATGGAAGCTTGTTGCAGAGGGGACCTCTTGCGACCAGCTAAAAAGCTCTGGGATGAAATGTTTGCAAATGGCTGTTGTGCTAATTTGCATACATACAACATTCTTATAAACAAGTTTTCCGGCGAAGGCAAAACTGAGGAGGTCAGGCATCTTTATTGTCATATGCTGGATAAAGGAATTGTACCAGATAGTGCTACATACATATCCCTTATCGCCATTTTATGCAGAGAAGATAGAATAGAAGATGCAATCGAGATCTACAAAAAGTCCATGCATCAGGATAAGGCAATTGGTAGTTCAGTGTTGAGAACTCTAGTGCTTTCCCTCTGCAAAGATGGTATATTCTTTCATTGAGGCCACCGTTCATTTATCTTTAAAAATCATCTCTACTAGTCATTTAGTTACAGTTGCATACATGATATCTTTTTCAATACTTGAACTTGTCTTGCTTTAATAATTGGTCCTAGAACATTTTGCTATATTTCCTTTGTGTTCCTAAATCTCAATTTACGCTAGCTGATTCCTTGAGCCGTAGAGAATTTTGGTAGTTTTGTTGTCAATTTATTGTAGAAGTTTTGATAAGCACAAAATGGCAATTGGATGTCATGTTAAAATTTGACTTGCTGTCATGGCATCCCCAGTAATCTAAGTTGTTGAAAATGCTTGATATAATTCAGAATTCAATTTTCTGAACATATGTAGCGAGAGCAATAATTACAATAAGCCATTTAAGCACAGGTGGTAAGATGTTCTTGACCTTGAGCCACGGACCAAACTTGAACTTTTGCAGCCCATGAATCATAATCCTTCCTCTTAAGCTTTGTGGTAAAAGTCATAGGACATGAAAGGTTTAATGAAGCAATAGAACATGAAGTGATGTGGTTAAGGAACTTGGCATGCTGAAATTGGGGGCAACATTCATAGAAAGGATTGTCAAAATCTCGAATGTAATGAAACAATCATCGTTTCTGAATTTTTTGTTTTGTTTTTAATGCAGCCTGCTATTTTTTTTAAATAATTCAGGATCCACTGCTGCAAGCTGACCTAGGCTTGCTCTCAAGATTGAGATCTAATCTCGAGTGAAAGTGAATTCTTAAGGCGATTGAAGCTATCAACGTACTCAAGGAGACGACATGATGAAGATTTGTTCTTTGATGTGAGATTAGTGGTGTAATGAGAGTTTGCATTGCAATAGTAGGGAGATCAATGGAATTGAGATGTGAGTCAGAGTTGGTTGATATAGATTGATGAGATT
Organism: Alpinia galanga; assembly: GCA_037177395.1. Classification (NCBI taxonomy): domain Eukaryota; kingdom Viridiplantae; phylum Streptophyta; class Magnoliopsida; order Zingiberales; family Zingiberaceae; genus Alpinia; species Alpinia galanga. The sequence continues at coordinate 11,910 of JBAMHZ010124429.1, read as the reverse complement.
GATACACTGGGTTAGGTATCATAAGATGACTAATCACTCTGATACCATGTTATATGTGTGTGTGTATTCACAATCACACTATTTTGTTTAAATCCTCATATTTTATTTCAAAAGAGGTCCCTAACATTTCTCATATCTTGAAATGTTTGATAATAAAGGATTTCAACGACAACTTTCCTTTGGATGGGCCACGATGAAGTGTACTTGTGATATTTCTAGTCAAGACACATTTTATATTATGGTTAAAATCTTCAAAATTTATCAATTGCATATAACCTTGTATTATATTGATATGAATACTTTATCTGTGTCAGTTTGGATGTTCTTATTTCAACATGTTTATGTTGGATATTGATACAAATAGTTTACCCGTGTCAATTAGATCCTTGTGAATAGGTACATGCATTGGTATATTATTGCTCGAGATGCTTAGGATACATACCTGCTTGTATCCTAGTCATTTACTTATCTTTGTTGTATACATTTTCTTGATTCTTAAAGGTCATTCATGTAAAGTTGCACGACACATCAAAATTTTATATAGTTTCTTTTTTCCATTTTCTCATTGGGATGCTAAACCTTTTCCCCTATAGTTTCATACTATAGAATTCTTGTGGACTACTAGTTCCTAGTGGTTTTGTTTTATGGATTTATGCAGGTAAATATATGGCGGCATCTGGTCTAATACAAAGCCTGCCTTCAGAAGCGGGATGCACTGATTCTCATGTCATTCTTCTGAAAGGGTTAACAGAGGCTGGTCTAGTTGAGATGGCTGTTGAGCACTTAGAATGGATAAAAACTAATGTTCATTCAAAATTTCAAGCAATACTGACAGACCTTATGGCATCTCTTTCAACTGCACCAAGTTTGGAGCCTGTCAAACAATTGCTTCAAGCAATGCATGCGCGCGGATTTGTTTCCACAAACGATCCATGGATCAATGTATTGTAAAGTCATTCAGCAGGATTCTAAGGAGTTTCCCAAATGTAGTCAGCCAGATGCATGTTCTAAAGGTCGGAAAAGGTAAATTATGAACCTAGAATGTTATACTAGTACACTAAATTGATTGTCTTTCTTCTGATTTGGTTCTTCTGATAGATGTCTACAGTTTTAGATATATTTCCCTTGATTTTTCCCTTTTTCAATCAGAAGGAACTCTCTCCCTGATAAACTCCCATTTCCGAATCGGAATATCCCATGTTACTGCTAGGGTGTTTTTTCAGTGTGAGGAAAACTGACAATCCACTCCATCGATCAAGCTACACATAGCTTGGACTGCCATTGGGACAAACAGGCTTCTGTCAATATGGTACATGTCTAGTTTATCTCAAGAAAGTATGACAGTTAGAAAGTTACTCTTTCAATGCAATATTGTTTTCTGGCCATTAACCAATGACCATCCATTGTGACGGATTTCTTGTTCAAGATAGTCAAAGTTCTTTTTATCAGAAATTGTTATTTGCTATTGTTTTTGTAATCATAAAAGTATATTTGTTAAACATTTACTCTTAGAGTTGAAATGTCTATATCTACTTGAAATTCCTTTAACATTTATTCATGAGTTGATATTATGATTCATGCGGTCCATTCCTTGTCTATTTAATTCTGGTGGTGAAACAAAATCGATTATACTGTTTCAACTTTTAGTCTGATTCACTTGTTCTTGGCTTTAATCACACATTGACAAATGATTTCCTTTTTTAAATTTTTTTTTGTTGATTTCTGAGATCAACAATAAATGCTGCCTCTTTCAGGTGAAAAATATTGAATAATTATATCACACCCTGTTAGTGATTGCAAAATTATGTTGTAATTTTGATCAAAATAGATCTCAACCCAACTATCACATCGTTCCATTGATGGGTAAAAAAACATCTAGAACCTTTTTCAAACTAAAGATAACAGAAATAAATTCCAAGCCTGAGCAAAATTGAGAAGACAATAGACAAAATCCTAGTCACAAACGCAAGATTACATGGTTTGTACAATGGGCCGCAATCAAATAAATATCAGCTCAACGGGCTTGAAAATAAAGACTGAAAACCACATCTCCTTGCCAAACCACAAGGAGCTGCTCAAGAGCAACCTCCATTTTTTCCCCTTCTTTATCCCCAAAAACTCTCTCAAGATGAGAACGCAAAGAAAGCCTTCCAAGCACCTTATGTTGGGGCTACCCTTTCACCCCCTATCTTCAGGAAGCATATTTCCACACGTACCATCACTTAACATGTGAGCAAATGGTCCTATCATGAGCTCCCAAAGTAGGAGTATCAAGATAACCAGCATGCGACAGAGAATATTTATCAGATACCATAGGAATGATAACAATATCTTTTTGAATCTCTATTTTCAGAAAGGTAATGATATGCTGGTGTACAATGCTAATTTTCGTTCTTTTATGTTGGTATATACAATGCTAATTTACAGTGACCTTCAGGCAATTTTCAGTTTAATTATCATCATGCTTTAGTATTGACATCCTCTACTATTCAGCTCTTTGAATGTCCTGCTGCAAATCCTGCAGAACCGCAAGAAAAATCCAGGCATGATTGTTTAGAAGCTGAAGTAATGCAACATGGAACGAATGTGAATTACCCAATTGCCAAATACCTCCAATTACCTTCTGCTTGACCACCCCTCCCCACTGCACAAGGAAAATCTATACATTCAGTGAATCTTCTAGCTGGACAGCTCTCTTTAGAAGAAATCTGTATTCCTGACTTCTTGACCATTCATCAATTTCACGAGCACGCAGAACAGGCAAAGGGTGGGATAATTGCCTTGTTTGTGCATTCCTGGAAGCAAGGCAATGAACCATGAAGTCCAACACAACTTCATGATGAGTCTTTATACTGCTATAAATTGTAAGATCTAAACTATCTGTGATCAGTTTTCATGGCATAATTGGTGTTAACACCTTATGACTACTGATGAATGTCACAAGGAGAGAAACAAACCTAATATACCACCCAATAGGACTGGAAGAAGCCTTGTCATATGAGCGAGCTTGCTCCAAGAAAGCATCTATGCTTAGCTGGTCAGAAAGAGATGGGCAACCTCCGGCCAGTTTCATCAAGACAGATATGACCACCTCTTGATATACACCAGTAGTACAGATAATTAGATATTGCTAAATACAGTATAGGAAGGGCCAATAAGAGATGTGAATTCAAGAGAATATGTTCAGGAAGAGGCATCTATCACTTTATATTCTTGTTGCAAAGAAACTTTACATATGTTGAGGACCAAATTGTAATAAGCTAGGGCTCAATCATTAATATACCAACATGATGTAATCTAGACAGAACAATAGAAATCTATGTGAATATAGAAAAGACTAGAAAATAACCCTAATAAACATGGTATCAAAGCCACATCCCTCAGGTTTATGTGCTCCTTCCACAATCCGCTTGTTGTAGAGTGTTCCTTCATCCCAGTTCTTCCCCTGAAGAATGTGATTGCTTGAGTCAATAATACCCTTTTCTTAATCTGTTCTAGATTAGGTTCAGATCCAGCTCTGCTATTCTCAGTTTTCTACACTGGAATTTCAATCAGGCACTTCCAGCAAGAAGTTGGCGGCAATTATTTTGTTATAGTGATTCTGCACTCATTCCAATCTACATCCTTGGTCTTCAGGAGCCCTTCATTGTGAATCTGCTCAAGAATCTCTCTACAGATTCTGAAGGTTACTTCACTGTTTCAGCAGTTCTTTTTTTTTTTTTTTTTTTGCTTTCGGATTGCTCCTGAAAGTTTTATTTTGGAGATTTCTGCTTCTTTCCTCACTATTTCTAGAGATTTCTGCAGACTGCATTTCCACCTGGCTCCAGAGTTTTTGCTTTGGAGATTTCTGCTTCTTTCCTGATCGGTTCAGGCTTTTTTTTTGTGTTCCAGATGGCTTTTCCTCTGCCAGTTGCTCTAACAAATCTGTTATTCTATTTTTTGGATTTACTGTTTCCTCTATAAATCCAGATCTATTTGCTGTTTTTCCTGCAAACTTTGATTTCCAGAAATCCTTCATATTTGCAACAGTTATGTTCTATGCCGATTTTTGGAGATTGTCACTTCAGTAAATAATGATTCATCTAAAAATTTACTTTGTGATCATATTCTTAGTAGCATGCCTTTCCCTACTACATCCAAGGTTAAATGCATCCATTATGGAGTATCAGGCACTTTCTTAAATGGAAAATCTCCTAGTAGTATGTTAGTCTGTGTCATCATTGCCCATTGGAAATAATCCTATTGCCAGCATGACACTTGTCAGGAAACCAATCAGTTGGATTTTAGATTGAACACATATCCAATATTTTCTCTATTTTTTCAAAAATTGAGTGTATATCTCGACTTATTCATGTCATTCTCATGGATCACTCTCTGGTCAGGCTACCCTTACACTGTTGGTGTTCCTTTTTATTTAGTTGTGCATTAAGTTCTATTCGAATTTACTTTCTATTTGCAAAATTAATAAGTTACAAATTTGTTCAATAACATATGCTACTGATTTTGTTTCCGTTCATGTTCATGGACTAAAAGGATACTTGCTATAGGCAGGACTTTTGAGAATTTACCATTTGACTTTGATTGCCAATCCATCGGCTTTGCTAGTTGATTGCTCTCCATTTCAAATCTATTATCCATAGAAGATTCTAGTCTCCAGAATTCACAAAAAAATGTTAATAGTCTGTCTACACTTTAGAGTCTTATCAATTAAAGAAAATATTTGATCCTCATTTCCTCCCAGTATGTATAAATTTGCTTTGTAATTTTTTTCCTTGTCATTTTGATATTTCTCATGTCTGTTCAGAGTTTAATTTAAAATATCATTACCTTCATAGATGGCTACTATAGACTTTCTTATTGAAGAAACATTCTGAAGTATATTCTACATTATAACTCAATTTCGAGTGTTTATTAAAACGCTAAAAATGGCAATGCTAATGAAACAGGTGAAAACTCAATTCGGAGTGTCAGAGTACCCTTCATCGATTTAGGTCCTCATACATCTGAAATATAGTTTTGCTGAGAGGAAAAACAGCTACTTGGTTGAGACAACTTGTACACTAATACATCATAGGTGAGTTCCTAAGGAATGATGTTACTGCCAGTATATGCTACCTTACAGATAACATGTCTTCTTCAACTCTTCATGCTTAAATTCCCTTTAGAACTCTTTTCCCTCATGTTGACCTTTATTTATTTCTCATGTGTTTAGGTTTATTTATGTTTTATCCTCTGGTATAAACAAATTATCTCCTAGATCTATCAAGTGTATTTATGTTAGGTTACTTGTAGACATACAAATATTGATGCTGCACTTGTATTCTCGAGTTGCAACATGCCTTTATTTATGCAAATGTGACTTTCTCTGAGTCAACTTCCTTCCTCTCCATCATATAATCTTCTTAATTGTGTTGTAGAGGTTGTTCATTTTCCTACTATAATTCTTTCTGTCCCTACACCATTTACTAGTCCACCATGTTCCCCTACAAAGATTTCAGCTTTACACAATGACACTAGCAGCAGTGCTAGCAACACTGAGAACTTATAGCTGGAAATCGATTGTTATATCATTCAAATGATTTCAAGAACTCAAAAATACCTTTGGATCTTGTGCGACGAGGAGAGCTGCCCTATCACAAGTTAGCTCAGCAGCTCGGAGCCACCTAAATAGTTGCTCTTCCAAACTCTGGGCTATTATCGCACCAAGCCCTGGATATATTGCGTCTCCCTTAGCATGGATGTCCATGATCAATAAAAAATTCAAGACATCACAAAACATACCAGGGACAGAGTAAGCTCCAAGGGTAATTATGTTTGCAAATGTAAGCCACACACCATGGTCACATTTCAAGTGGCCCAATTCATGAGCCAGAACAGCCTGGTTAAAGATAAAACCCAAAGAGCAAGTAAATTATTGGATCAAGGGATGAAAATACTTTTGCAAGTGAAGTACAAAGTAGAAATTCTAAAGCTACTGTATGTTATATTAGCAGAGATACAAGATAATTTCATTATCATTTTTACCATTTCAATAAAATAGAGAGGGATAAGAGAGAGTGAAGGACACAAAGAATGACCAAAGCACCAAAAGATGACAAGGTCAATGTGTTTTCCTACTATCTAGACAGCAAAATGCACTCTGGGAATGATTCTCGTAAAGATAGTGAAAGAAGGGATGGAACAGAGTACTAGGGATCTGAACCTAAAGTTCAAATGCAATTTTGTAAAGAATTAAAGAATTAGGATAACACAGAAAATCGATACCTGTAATTCTCTTCTGCTAAGAAGCTCCACGAGACTTGTGTGGACAACTATAAAAGGCTTCCTGCCGCTGACTGCCAAAGTGTATGCATTTGGAACAGGATTTTGGCGAACATAAAGATCAGGAGCATCTGTATTTAGTACTTTGGCAGCCTCAACCATCAACTTATGCAGGTCAGGGAGCTATGAAAAAGAAACAAAATTGTGATTTGGAGAGTTTTATTTGTTAAGATCTTTCTTTATATTTCTAGCCTAGTTTCACTACTACGTGAAGGGATCTTTGAGGTATTTCTGAAAGCTTTCCAAAATGAAGTGTTATGCTGTAACATAACATCAGCAAAATAAATAAATAAATAACAAATACCCAGCCTTAATGTGTATCACTCAAAATTCTTCAAAGTGCATGCATTATAATCAACACTCTCATTGAAGCATGGTTTGATGATTTTTTAAGCGGTTACTCTTTGACTGGAAAATCAATAGTTTGTGATTGTTGGTGTTCTAGATCAGATATTAAGTCCATGCCAACACTAACCTGTTTTTCAGAAACAAGAACTGATGTTCCTATGTTCTCAAGAAGCATAACTTGCTCTGTAACTGGTCCTGCAACAATCAAATAACAAATAGTCATTCTGAGATACACAAAGGAACAAAGTCACCCTTTTGTCGTATATTTGTGGCTTTAATTATATGTTCAGTGGATTGTTGGCCTCAAGTTATCCTTAAAAATAAGTCACAGAAACATATAGCATAATCCATACCTAATAATGCTTTGGCAAGTTCATTCAGCCCAGGAATTGCCCTCAGCAACAAAGTGTTCTGGACACAAACAAAATTACTCATCGAATAAAAACCTATTTTTGCTATGTAAAATAGCCAATTAAATATAGAACCAACAAGCGGGAAGCAAAAATTACTAACTTCGCCAGGGTTGAAGCAAAAAGAAATAGACCATAATTTTAGCCTAAGGCATTACAAAAGATCCAACCTGCTTATCGAGAGGATGCCTGAAATCATCGGCGTCGAGGTCTCGGAAGACGACACGGGAGGCCCGGGAAACCACAGCGAGAACCCTCGATCTTCGCCTCTCCGCCTGCGGCGCAATTACAAGGTCAATCGAACCCCACCGCCTTCGTAGTTTCGATCCCCAACCGGGGGTCGGGAAAGAGGGTTTCGAGGAGACGACGCAGGCGGAGCAGGAGAGAACCGAAGCCATTTGTTTTTTCCCACCGCGGACAATTGCTTCGCGAGCTATACGAACAGCTGACAAACTTGATCATATGCCCTTATTAATATCATTAATTACGATTTCCTATATTTCCCAGCAAAAGAAGTCTCCTTAACGTCGGAGTTTGCCGAAACTTTACACTATCATGGAATATTGCAAAAATATAGAATTTCAAGGGTGCATTTAGTAAAAATAAAATCCACACGCACGTATGAAACTGGTAAAAAAAACTAATCAGCCATAAAATTCAGCAACAAAGGCCGTTTGATTAAGATCCAACGGCGAAAAATGTTGCACGAAGAGGGGAAGCACATGTGGTGAAGCCTTCGCCTCCATTTCTTTCTCATTGACAAAAGGCTATGGCTACAGTTCAATCCTTATCTCATTTTTTGACCTGTCACAATAAATTTTTTTTCTCCATATTTATCAGACAATGTCATATTATATTATAAATATTTTATTTTCCTAAAACGTTAAACATAGAAAAAGAATTTACAGTAGTTATAATCAAAACTATAAATTAAAAAATAAATAAAGAATAAAAGTTATATAAGTTTAATTAGCAATAGTTATAAATTGAAAGTGCATATATATTTAAAATATATTATAAAATATTTTTTTAAAAATAAAAATAGAGAACCGAGTGATAAGTTTAGAAGAAAATTATTTTTTAAACATAAATAAATAAAATGTAAATAGGAAATATGATAATTGTAGTCAAAATGAATATATAAAAAGTTTACCTAGCTAAAATTGCTATAAAAATATGTGTAGACTTTGGTTTAAATTTTAGTGTAAAAATGATTTACAATTAATTACTTTATTTAGAACTATTATATAGATATATTTTCTAATTTTTGGTTACTTAAAATTCAAACAGTGAATGCCAATATAAATTATTATATTTTTTATTTACATTTTACATGCTTTTTTTTTAAAAATTATTTATTCTTAAACTTAATTTAATTTACAAGCCAGAAGAGTAAAATGAAAGAGATGAGAGCCGTAAATTTACTGGCCATATATGTTTCTTTCAGTTTCTGGTCTTCCTGACAGCCTTCAAAAGAAAGATGCAGTAACTGATATCTGCAATTAAAGTTGCACTCTTAATTCTCAACAGAGCCATTAGTTATAAGTTAATTGTCATTCTGAGTAACTGCCATTGCTTAATTAATTGATTTGCAAAGCCTTAATTAACTAATTACACACCACGTATTGAATATATGCATGCATGATGCATGTATGTGTGCATAATGCTCGCCGCTATGTTTGGGAACATATATGTGTATATATATATACAACTTCTGCGGCCACCCCGATCTTGGAGGTGGGCATGGGGGACGATCTCTTTCATCAGCACCCAGATTTCCTGCAGTTTATTCGCCCATTCGATGGAACAGCGACCGGTTTTGATCGTTTTGGTATTGACGGCTCGTTTCCATTTAGCGAAACGGAGAGGAGAGTGTCATCCGAATGCCACTTGGCGGATAACCTTCTGCAATTCCCAATGGCTTTTCCAAATGAGCTCGCCATTGTCGTCGGCAATAAGCCAAGAGTGGAGGTTGAGATGATGATGAAGAATAAGTCGACGAGGAGGGTCGGTGGAAAAGCACAGAAGAAGAGCAAGGGGAAGAAAGGCCAATGGACAGCTGAAGAAGACAGGCATGCGCGCATCGATTGTTCTCTTCTTAATTAATTCTTTCTTAATTTGGCATCATAAGAAGATGCAGAGTAGGGTTCAGTTTCGTTTCGTTAATGTTTAGGGTGTGTTGTGCAGATTGTTGATGAGTCTGGTGGAGAAGCATGGACTGACGAAGTGGTCTCAGATTGCAAAGCTGATGCATGGAAGGATCGGGAAGCAATGCAGAGAGAGATGGAACAACCATCTCAGGCCTAATATCAAGGTCGAGTTGTTCTTAATTAAATTTTTCTTGGATGCAGAACCTTTTTACGTGATCTTAATTTGGATGAAAGGGGATTGGATTTTGTTTTTGTTTTTGTTTTTGTCTTTTCTTTTTTTATTTGACTCTTCGAAGGCGCAGTGCAGAAGGAGACGTGGAGCGAGGAGGAGGACAAGATTCTGATCGAGGCGCATTCGGAGGTCGGTAACAAATGGGCAGAGATCGCGAAGAGGCTCCCCGGCCGGACGGAGAACTCCATCAAGAACCACTGGAACGCCACCAAGCGGAGGCACTTCGCCCCGCGGTGCCGCCGGCGGTCCGCCAGGAGCACGAGCAACCCCAATTCCGGCTTCCTCCTCCAGACCTACATCCAAGGCCTGATGGCCGCCGCACCACCACAACCAACCTCGACCGAGAACTCCAATCCTAGCGCCCCTTTCGTTCTTTCTCAAAACGCCAACGCCGCCGCCGCTGCCGCTGCCGAGGACTTCAGCGACTGGACCAGTCTTCTGTTTGACGACGGCGGCAAGGCGGAGGAGGAGCAGGAGATCATGAAGGTGGGAGAAGATGACGGTGCCGCGTTCCTCTTCGATTGCCCACAGTGGGAGGAGATGGGGGAGGCGGCGCAGCTGTGCTGGGAGGACGACGGCCAAGCGGAGGTGGAGCTGATGGAGATGATCTCCCGTTGCAAGAGCGCGCAACAACCATAATTGATCTCAAATAACCACACACACACACACAATAATAATAATTACAGTCTAATTAGACCCCAAAAAAAATCAAAATACTTCATTTTTAAATTTAAAAAAAAAATCAAAAGAGTTTCATTATTTGTTTTTTCTATCCGATTTAATTTACGATTCTAAACTACACTTGTTGCTAAAAAATTTATCTGCCACCTTTAATTGCTAAAAATTTGATAATTAATTAACGAAATACAAAATCACCTATTTAGTTGACTACAAAATTATTGGTCAACCACATAGAGATACATCTATATGGTAATCCAAATTTTTTAAAAATAAAAAAATTGTAAATATTTGGTCAACCATACACAACTATTCTACCGGTCTTGATAAAGAATAAGGGGTCAATTTCTGAAGTTCACTGTCAGACATAAAGGTAACAGTGGATGGTCATTAATATGGTGGTTCCATATTTTTTAATAATCTTATTAAAATATACAAAATAATATTTATGATTCGTTTATAAATTTTACTTTTATGTAAATAATGAATGGTTAATAATTGAAGAAAAAGATTTTGAGATACAGAATACATTTAATTTATGAGAGTAAATTAGAAATAATTTTTATATCATTCATGTTTTTAGTAATTAATATTATATTTTTATAAATAAATAAATAAATTTATCAAAACGTTGACCATGCTACGTAGGTATGCGCATTCGCGTCGATGCACATGGAGAGATGCCCATGATAATATATATAGAGAGAGAAATGATATTTTCACACGCAACAATGTGTGATAGTTGATTTCTTCATCATCAACACTACAGCCACCGCCTAAATCACAACGGACGTCAGCACTTTCCTATTGTAGTTGGATTGCGACCGAAATTTAGCCTGAATTCAGCCTCAATCCGATCAAACTCTAACTCGATCTAATTGGATCGATACCGGATTGCGATTGGAATCCGATCCAATTGCGGCTGCGACACTGGGATACATCACAACCAGATTGTGATCGGATTGTGGTGAGAATTTGGCTCAATCACGGACGCGACATTGGGATGCATTGCGGCTGCGATTCGATTGTAATCCAGTTGAACTCTAACTTTAGTCGAGCTCAGTCCTAATTGGAATCCGATCAAATCACAACGATGTCGATGAGAGAAAGAGAGAGATGATATGTTGCGTGATTGATGTTGTGCAACTTGTGTACGACGGCTTCTCAATCATCCGATCAGGCGAATTGCACAGTTATGAAAAATGCACAATATCTTATCTACACACATTGTCAGAGAGCTCTTGCGTGTCGTTAGAGTAATGGGCTATATATCCTAACTCCTGAACCCGTCGGGATCATTGTTGGCATCCCTCCAGTTGGACCGCAGCAAGATTCCGATCGAAATTCGACCCAATTGCCAAAGTCGGAGTCTAACCAGACCGCGGTTAGATTCCGGTCGAATAGTGGCGACAGTGATGAGCGACCGGTGAGGGGTTGCTGTACATTCCTGATTACTGTGCATCACGTACAGGTGCGCAGTGAAAAGGTGCACAGGATATCAGTTCCATGTGTGCACACACACACATGAGTTTGATACGTTAGATACCGCGCAATACGTGTGTGTATATATTCAATCATTTATGCACTATAATCTAATCCTTAAACCCAAAGGGATCAGACGGTAAATAATAAAAATGCTTATGAATGAGTTGTATAAGGTGTATATATATATATATATATATATAGAAATATTACGCTGGGCGTCGACTTTCTGCGCGGCTGTGCGCGGCACGGGCGTGCCGAATGCGACACGGGCATGTCGCATGGCACG
>JBAMHZ010124323.1:0-15911 GCA_037177395.1 Alpinia galanga | reverse complement strand
GCTTGCAGGGCACCTACTCTAACACGACTGGTAGGCATAAATTAGTTCATTAAAGACCCTATAAAAGATGGTTTGGAGGAGGATTTCGGCAAGAGGTTCTTGGGTGCTTTGAAGGAAAATTGCCGGTGCACTCCAGACCTTCAAGGAGCATTCCAAAACAATCAAAGCGTGATCAAGAAAAGCATTCATAGTGTAAAGTGTTGTTTGTTTCCTTACTTTTTTTTTTTTTTTTGTATCCTTTGCACTTATATTTGGCGCTTATTTTTGTAAAAGCTCAGGTAGTAAGAAGGTTTCCTCCACCTTGGTATTTATCCAAAGGAGAAAATAGTGAAACCATTACAAAAGGAGTAATCTTCCATAAGAATTATCATGGAGTAGGAGTGAATTTCTGAACCACATTAAATATCGATGTTGTGAGCATCTTTGTCTTTATTCTTATTTATATATTATTTTTGCTACGTATAACATTATTGTAGACAAGCACAAATACAAACTCGAACGAGACCTACACAATGCTATTCACCCCTTCCTCTGGTGCATCATCTAGTCCTCAATAAAAAAAATTTAATTATCAAGTATCTAGTCAATTGCAACCCACTTGAACTTCTCCATTGTTAAGTATTCAATCAACCTTAACATCTCACTTAACTATCAAATATATTAGTCAAACATCAAAATCCAAATCGAACTTAATCAACTTTAATCAGAGGTCGATTACACCAGTAACCTTTCTCTTTTTGATATTTGATAATATATTTAAATTAAATTAACCTATTAGTCCAACTTTTCACATCTTATGTTAAAATATAAATGAAGATTTTCTATTTTAAATCTTTCATTCTTCCCTTTGACATATATCAAAAAATCACTAGAAATTTTTTATTACCCAGTGAAAGTTCCCCATCTTCCATTCACCCTAAAGCTATCCTTGAGCTTATTACTTCAACAAAATAGATACCTCTTTCACTTCTCAACTTTTTTCCTTAATTTGAAAAGTCACTCTCCCCTTTAAAAAAATACAACTCCTCTTTGTAGATCATTATATATTTCTTTAAAGTGAATATCCTCCTTAAATTACTCCTCTTTAATTATTGCACTAATAATATTTTAAAATTCCTAAATCATTAAAAAAATTCAAATTCTATATTATAACATTAAAAATTCAACCTTAAATCTTAACCTCTCCTCCAAGTTTTTATTCTCTCCTTTCTTAACATGCCTTTTACATGTTCATTAAAAAAATTTCCAAATTTAAGAATAAGCTATAATACCCAAGAGTTAATATATACAATCCATATTTCAATCAAAATCCTAAGTTTTATCAACTACTCTATTTCTGATGCAATTTTTAAACAATTTTAATTTTTAAAATGTATAAATGATTTCATATTTTTTAAAAAGATTATCCGTGAAAGATAATTTTCTATGAAAATAACTTTTTTTTAAAAGATAATTTTCTATGAAAATAACTTTTTTTTAAATGATGCTAAAAATCAATAAAACATTTAATATTTTAATCTAATTTTGTATTACTACAATTAATGATGATTTCTATTAACAAATAGAATATACTAAAATTTTCAAAAATTATTTTAAATTTCTATCCTAATTAGACGATCTTGCAAAATTGCTAGCAGCATTAGTATCCGAGTGCCCCGCATCCGAATTGACTAACCAGGCAAATTAATAGACAGAAAAAGATTTTTTTTCTTTGGAAAACTTGCGATAATTCAGTAAGAAAAACACAGTATCTATACTTCTAGTTCTATGTATTTTCATTGAGCTTTTATTTTTGCCTCCTATTTATCTTTGATGATCTTTTGGTTTTGGCTGAAGAAGCTTGCGGCAAAGGAACTGGCAGTATCGTACCCCCTCGGATATCATCTGCCTCAGCCACTTTAAGCGTCTCTTTGGCCTTAATGAAAACCATACAATCCCTTATCTGCAAAGAATCAATCGATTGATACAAACAAGAACTTCGACGCCTAAATAAGGCCAATCCTGTTGCCAAAGAAGGGAAAATGTATACTACCTGATCTTCTAGATCACGGATCTTTTCATCTTTTATTCTTAAAGTTGTTCTCTCCCTGAAGTATAAGAATTGATTTTATGAATAGTTGGACAAGTTTATAATGAATGAAAAATGCAATTTAATGTTCATCAAGCAAACTGCAATTTCAAGTACAGATGTATTAGCAGTGACAGAATTGATAACAAAAAGTATCTAAGACTAAACCCCAAGTCAAATATCCCAATTCGAATAAGATTTTGGTCCACACTAACAAATAGCTAATAGTGTAATAAATTCATCACTGAACTTTAGCTTCCAAAAAATCGAAGTTCTTATCACTAATGGAGGAAAGTTCCACGTAGCCACAAATACTTGGATCATGCTAATGATAGTCAAACTATACATGACAAAGAGTGAAGACTTTATATTTTCTATATTTATAGGATGTTAGCTCCATGATAAATAAATTGACAGAAGAAATTAAAGTTCTTATCGCAGCAAAATTTGCATAAAGTTCAATTGAGGATAGGATTCACATGCCCATGACAAATAGTTGGTCACTAATTCAACATATTAGTAGAGCATTTTTCTTGACCCTCGGGTAGATGCATCATCTAAAGTAGGAAAAAAACCTATATTGAAGGGTATGGTATGTTATGTTATACAAAGTATGATATTTTAGGATGATATTTTGATAATTGAGGGGTCCAAAGATTAAACTCAAACTGAAATATGGAGAAAATCGGAGGAACTAATGGTTTGAAGTAGAGCTAAAAGTTGAATAATACAATAGATACTAAAAGGAATCAAGAAAATAAGATTGAAGAAGACACCTATAAAATTTTTAAATATTGTTACTTTTTATTTAATAAGGACATGAAACTAATTAACATTGATGAATATATCGTCAATGGTTTTAGTTTTGTGGAATAACATTGATAATGAATGGAATCATTAGAATTGACAAGGACCAGAGTAGGGATTCTTTGTTCCTTAGTTGAATAAAATAGATGTTTCATTTGAATTCGCATTGTTTGACTTATTAGGAATGTTATATGTAAAAGATGAGAGATGATTTTCATAATGATAAGATATCCATATATAAAAAGTTTTGTTCATGTTCAAGATCGTTGGACCCCCACTTGGTTCAAGCGATCAAGCCCAACTCAGTTGCCCATCCAATCTAAACTAGCATGCCCAACCCGCCTATCTCTCTCAACCCAACCGATCAAACCATTTAGCCTAGCCCAAATGGCCTCAGCCACAACAAACCTAACCAGATGGCTTGTCCATCTTGTCCATCCATTTAGCACCGTTTGTGAGCCCAAGTTGTTGGATCTCTTCAATTCAACCCCACCTAGCCCTATCCAACCCATCCAAACCACCAGACTTTGCAAGTTCGGTCCATATGATCTGGCCTTATCCTTGGGCCCAAACCCCATAGTCTGCTTTGCTTGTTCATAATACATATTATTTGAACAATTAAATAAGAATGAAAATAGATATTCTTACAAGAACGAAATATAGGAATAATGATTGTCTAGAATAGAATAGGGAAGAGCAAAAAGGGATAAGAAATCACAATTCTATAGAAACCGATGTTCCTTGTTCATTTCCTAATCAAAGCATAGAAATACTTATATTCCATGAAATCATAGGGAACAGTATAGCTATTCTTAAAAACCAAATGGACCATAAGGTGTTGAAACAAAGTGGAGCTTCTAGAGTTTTATGTAATCATCATGTGCTACTTTAATTAAAATGAAATTTTTAAAAGATTACGATGTGAATTGTCATACTTTAAGAATTAGAGAAATAGGATAATTAAGAAATTGTGCAAAAATATAATATAACATAAATCAGACTGCTGAGATAGACATAAGGAGTTTACTATTTGAGTGTAGCTAGTGTAACTGCTCTCGTGAAGGGAGAAATAGGTAGAGATGGTATAGACATGTTCAAAGGAAACAAATAAGGGAGACTATAGAAAACTTTGATTAATACAATATAAATTTGTTTGGGTTATTTAGATATTACTAGTGATATAGTCACACATTTTCCACAAAGGGAGAAGATCCAAGTAGCCCACTCCAAATAGGTGGCAGTTACACACTTTGATGATGATAATGATGTCGATGTTGCAACTAATGGATGGGGAACATCAGCAGAAAAAAAAAGGATTAGTACAGAACTAAATATTAAAAGGACAGTCAGCAGGCCATAGTTGCTGAAGTTTGACAATTAGTTGATATCTGAGTTAAAGAATGAACATGTAATTAAAAGAAATCAGCCAAATCTACCGAAAAGAAATATACCTTTCTTCAATTTCCTTGATCTTTTCTCGCAAAAGCTTCTGATTCTTCATGAGATTTGCATTAATCTAAAGCAAGAAAATGAAAACAAGTAGGAATACAATAATAAAAAAAAAAGGATAACCGGATGCATGAAGCTCTCGCCTATGCGGGTCTTAGAGAAGAGTTGGACCATATTGAATCTATTGTACGCAACTTTGCCTTGCATTTAAAAGTCTATTTCCGCAATTCAAATCCTTGACAACAAGGTCACACGACAACAACTTTACTTAGAGTACCATGAAACAAAAAAGAAAATTGAATGATGCAAAATAATATGATTTGTGTAACAAAAAAAAAAAGTATGAGATAACTTACATCAGTAGCCACTTTCTTCTCCTTGGTAACATCACGAATTTTATGTTGGATATCTTGCAGCTTTAAATTTACAGCCTTTTCAACGGCATCGGCAATGTACTTCTTGTTTTCCTTTTCCTTTTGAACTATCACTTCATAATACTGCAAAAAAAAAAAAATGAAGCAGAAACAAAAGAAAATCTAAAGCAATCTTTTTAGGAAAAAAAATGGGAAAAATAGAGGGTTACTTTGACAGATGAAGTACCTGCTTTTGGCTTTCAAGTTGACTAGCTAGTAGTTGATTGTACTCATCAACAATCTGTAGCATGTTTTACATTAAGATGAAGCACATTGTTGAATTACTGAATTAAACAGTGAAGACAAACACTCGCCATTTGGACTTTGCTGCTTAATATAGCTTCACTAATTCCAACATCATCACTGCATCCACAGTTGATGCAATTTTTGCCTGATGGTCTATTATTGAAATTCAGTTTGGCAAGCTTATTGTCACTTCTGGATTGATTTAGCCGATGAACAAAGTTATCACCAACATAATCCCACACCCTTTGTGTTTCCATATCAAGAGAATAGCAATGTTGAGTATCTTTCCAGTGTCTAATAGCATGGCCTTCTTTGTATCTGTGATAGCATGGAAAATACAGTTCACACACCTTCTTGGTAAAAGAGAATACAATGGCATGAAAACAACAATTCCATAAACTAGCTTGGTAAAAACAACAATCTGGACATGATGAGAGAGATCAGCTGCATCATAGCCAAGTTATACCTTCCACATCCAACAAAACCACAGATGACACATATCCAAAGGTTTTCTAGTGTTCCACAAATTGAGCATGTTGGCTTGTCTGAATGCTTCTGACAAAAATGACAAACCTGAAAATTTAAAGATAAATTTAATCAATTTTCATCCTAAAAAGAAAATTAATATCACTGTACACGAACATTAAATACAAGTAAAAGGAAATCTGCTGACCATTAGAAATCGACACATGAAAAAACACAGGATTCTTGGTCAATGTTGATTATGAAAACCTAAACAAGACACATCTCTTGCCAATAGAAAACCAAAAAATAAAAAAAAACAAACAGCAAAATAGCAGACATGGTGTATACAATATCAAAATCTGGTCATAGCAAGGCATGGAACCTAGAAGAAGCAGAGTTAGCATGCGATACAGTTACATGAGGCATCAGAATGCGCCTTTGATTTTCCTTTTCTTAAGCTGAAAACAATTAAACTGTCTCCTAGTTGTAACTCTTGAAGTGTCCAGAAATTTGAACTTTGCAAGTCCACCAACACTAAGGATCCATTTACTACAAAGGATGAAAAAGTGAATGGGTGAAAAGTGGAAAAATGTGTGAATGTGAACAAAAGGAAGATGCTTTAACTTTTCCATATCCTTTGCTTCGAATGACATACTGTGCATCTAAAAAACTTTCCAAAACATTTACAAGAAAAATCTATTATTTTCCCTTATTGGGCAAGTGCATTCCTCACCTTCACTTCCTTTCCGAGCTCAACTCAAATATTGAAGCAAGGGAAGGCAATGATCTCCATGACAATGGCACAAATAATGGCAGCTTGGACTTAGTATGCAATGGTAAATAACAACAGTCCGTCTTGGTGCTAGATGGGGAGCTTCTGTTTGCATGGGAGAGTAGTGGGGAAGATTGTTGTTCATGTGGGGAAGTTGTGGATGTTTCAAGCAAAAGTGGTTTTCCCTTTAAATGCCTACATTTTCCATTGACCAGAAGAAAAAAAATTCTATTGTTTGACAGTTATTTTTCATGAAGACAAACAATGGAAAACTCAAAAAGCATTTTCCGATGAAATATTTTCCACAAAATAGATCGAACCTAATCAATGCAAATAAATTAATTGGCTATTCCTTCAACCATTACATAGATTTTGTTGGAACTTTCCGTCCTCAAGTGGTCCAATGCTACTAAGTTTTGATATTTAGACAAAGGATTTAAGTTAGACATTGCTTTGTATTTGTTTTGTGTGTTTAAATATGCAGAGACTTAGGTAAACACATGGAGTAACCAGTAACTCAAGGTCCATAGAAGATTGAAAAAGGGTGATGTGGAACACACGAGGGACTGTAGGACGAGAGTATCAAAAGTAACTATATCTTTATGTGTTTAAATGTGCAGGGAATTAGATATATACATAGAGTACCTAATGGCTCAACATCCATGGAAGATCGAAGAAGGAAAGTATGGAACATGTGACAGACGAGAGCATTAGAGATAACTATGTTTAGAAGCAGAGTATGCAAATGGAGCAAGAAGAAAGACAAAGGTAGGGAGCCAAAGGGCTTAATGCATCCGAGAGATGAAAAGCTTGGTGAAAGATTATCAGAGACGTGTTGTGTAAAGAATAGCATAGGATGGGAGCTAGCGGGCTCGATGCATTTATGGGACGAGAACCTTCACGAGAGAGGGTATAGTAAGAGTTGCTGGTATGGTATAGTAACAGCTGCTGGTACAGAGAAGGCAGTTGCTGGTGAGCTGAGAGTTGAGTGAAATTGTACTTAGGCATGTGTAGAACTTAACTAAAGAAAGCTCATCCATTAGATGGGCCGAAGTAAAATTAGCCATTGACTAGGGCACTGGACTAGGGAAACTCCACTGGAGAGTCAACTAAGAAACTTAATATTTGTTTCTTATTATTATATTATTTTTCATTGTTATTTTGTTGAGCCACATTGTAAAACCCTAGAATTCTGTTATAAGCCTCTACAACTTTCTATAAGAAATTTCTCTACCTCTGACACTTTACCTAAAAGGAGAAAGAAGATTCTAGGAGCAATCCACCTGAAACATCATAGGATGTGGACTAAAAGCCTAGGAGCTACTAAACTACTTTAAATTGCTTGTGTCTAATTCATGTTTAGCTAAATAATCTCGTTGAACTGATACTATCCACTGTTCAAGATAGGTGTCATACATTTGTGGATCACATTCTGTTATGTTTAACAGAATTGAATCTCTTCCAAAAAATGTTACTTCTGGAGGTCTTCTCCTTCCAACTGCTCTTAGAAATGGATTATTATTCATGTAGGGATCTACCTGGGTTCTAGGAGGATGTCCCTGCCCATAATCTATTGTTCTCATAGTGCTTTCCGGGTATGTAATGACATATGGCCTTGGGACGGAACTGGCTAATTCCACCGTGTTTTCCCTATTGGCTGAAGGGTTCTATAGTTGTGTTCACCATGCTATGTTCTATTGTTCTATTTCTATTGTTGTGGTGATGTTCTTTAGTAATTATGTTGTGATTTTCGTCTTTATATAATGTCGTAGTTTCTGCCAGTTTTCCAGTTTGCTTCTCTCCCTTTTCTAACTTGAGGATGTCTTTTTCTGTTAGATTAATTCCCTATTCTCTTGGGAGGTAGACATATTCATCTAAGTCATCAAAAATTCCTCTTATTTTTGGGGCAGTAGTGAATGCTAAGTTCCATAACTTTATTCATTCTGGTTCTGGTTCCTGTTCTAGTTCCACAATTGGTTTTTGTGCTGAAAGAGCTTGTACCTTTTGTAAATGTTTTTGGCCTAAAATTTTTAATTATTTTACTAATCATTTTATTTCTTCTTCGTTTGAATTTTTTCTAGGTTCTATCCTAAACATGAGGTTTCTGTGTACTATTGGGGCTTCTTCTATTTCCTCATTTATTTCTGTCGAAGCTACTGGTAAATAGTTTAAGAATCTGATACTTAATCTTCCTTTGTTATCTTTGTACAAAATTGAGTCAGCTGGCTTTAGTAATTTATTGTCTTCTTCAGTTAGTTGAATTGTCCATTCGAGGCCAGCTAATTCTTCTAAACTATATTGCCTTGGTTTAATAAATTGTATCCCTTTTAAGCTTAGTGTTTCTATACACCCATCGATTTGGATTTTGAAATTGTTGTTTATATTATTCATAGTTTTTCCTAGAAAAATCACATCTAATTGGATATTTTTATCTAGGAAATCTCCGTATTCTACTGCTTGAACTACTATCTTCATGTGTTTTGTAAAATCCCTTATTGTCATATTGAAATTTAGACATATGTAGGTTATCCCTAGGTTTTCATTCATATCAATTTCCACTAATCCTATTATTGTCTTTTCTTTATCAGAAAATCTAGAATCAAATAATATGATGAGAACTTTGGTGCCTATCATTTTATGTGTTAGTCCTCATACTCCGAATACTATCAATCCTAGATGAATGTAATGATATCTCTGTGTTAGCAGTTGTCTTGCAGATTCATCGGTAATTAATGTTAGCCTTTCTTCTCTACTATTTGGTAGATGTATGGCTTCAGTTTTATGGTGTCTATACAAAAGGTGGAGTATGAGATTAGGTTTTGTTCATAAATTCGTCTAGGATTTAATGTGTTCAGTTGTTCATTGGAAAATACTTCTAAATTTCTATCTATATTTATAATTTCTTCAAATCTTTGACTTGTATTATTATTTATTCCTCTAATGTTGTCTATCCATGATGTACTTGATACTGATCTTCGTCCTTCTAATGTCCTGGAGGGACCAGGAAAATCTTGTAAAGTAGTGGTCGTTCTACTTCTATTTATTTTGGTTTGGTTTATCTTTTTTTGTATGTGTAAGAAAAGTATATGTGGCTGGCCTGTGCCTTAGTTTCTTTCCTAGGGAAATTTTTTCTAAATCCCTAGTGATACTATTTAGGCTAGCTTGCCAATTTTTTATTTTTTCTGCTTTGTTAATTTTTAGTTCTAAATTTGCTAATTGGTTTTCTATTTTAGAGATTCTATGATGTAAAGATGTTAGCAGGGCTATAATAGTGTTGTTTTGCTGTGTTTGGATCTGATCGCTCTTACTGGCTAGGTCGACTTTGTAATAATCGTCTTCCATAGTCTTGGTGTATTGTTGTACTTATATTAAAGCTTCATTATAGTAGAAATTTTCGAATTGGTCATGGGTCATTTATAGCGGATTTCTTCTAATATTTGGTGTAATCCTAATATGCTAGTACTAGTTTGTTCTCTAAAAGATTGTAAAACTGTTTTGACTTGTTTATTACTTCTTCTGCTTGTGTTTTATTTGTGTTTAGTGAAGTCAAATTATTGATCCTTTGGTTTAGATGTTCGTGGGAGGTTTTTAAATAGTCTATGTTTTGTTTTATGTCTTTTAAAGTCTGTTTTTGATTTAGAAGTTCTACCTTTATATCTTATTATGATCTAATAATTTTCTCCTGTTGAGATTTTAGACTGAGGATAAGATCAGTGACTGTATTGAGTTGTGCAGAATTAGAGTGAAGAGTGTCCTACAGATCTAGAATGTGAATAGCAAGAGTGGCTCTTGCTGTCTGTTATATTTGTGTGTCTTGGATATGAAGTTAAGGTAATAAAGTCGGATCTACTGGTCCAAGACATGCATAATTAAGGGTCCTAAGAACATTGGCTCTGATACCATTTAATAAAAACTAGGGATATCCTACATATGCCCAAATTTCAACATGACAATAAGGGATTTTACAAAACGCATCAAGATAGTAATCTAAGCAGTAGGATAGGGAGATTTCCTAGATAAAAATATCCAATGTAATTTTTCTAGGAAAAACCATGAATAATATAAGCAACAATTTCAAAATACAAATCGATGAGATTATAGAAATACTAAGCTCAAAAGGAATACAATTTATTAAACCAAGACAATATAGTTCAGAAGAATTAGCTGGCTTTGAATGGACAATTCAACTAACCGAAGAAGACAATAAATTACTACAGCCAAGACTCGATCTTGTACAAAGATAATAGAGGAAGATTAAATATCAGATTCTCAAACTATTTACCAGCAGCTCCGACAGAAATCAATGAGGAAATAGAAGAAGCCCCAATAGTACGTAGAAACCTTATGTTTAGGACAGAACCTAGAGAAAATTCAGATGAAGAAGAAATAAAACGATTAGTAAAACAATTAAAATTTCTAGGTCAAAAACATTTACAAAAGGTGCAAGCTCTTTCAGCACCAAAACCAATTGTGGAACTAAAATCGGAACCCAAAACCAGAACGAATAAAGTTATGGAAATTAGCATTCACTATAGCCCCAGAAATAGGAGGAATTTTTGACGACTTAGATGGATATATCTACCTCCTAAGAGAACAAGGAATTAATCTAATAGAAAAAGATATCCTTGAACTATAAAAGAGAGATAAGCAAACTGGAAAATTGGCAGAAACTATGACATTATATAAAGACAAAGATCACAACATAATAGCTAAAGAGCATCACCACAACAATGGAAATAGAACAATAGAACATTGCATGGTAAACACAACTATAGAAACCATCAGCCATAATAGGGCCAATTCTGTCCCAAGGCCTTATGCCATTACATACTCGGAGAGCACTATGAGAATAATAGATTACGGGTAGGGACACTCTCTTAGAACTCAGGTAGATCCCTACACGAATAATAGCTCGTTTCTCAAAACAACTGGAAGGAGAAGACCCACAGAAGTAACATTTTTCGGAAGAGATTCAGTTCTGTTAAATATAAGAGAATGCGATCCACAAGAGGGTAAGAGGAGCTCCAGTTTACACGCCTAGTAGTTTAGCCGAAAAACATTGCTATATTAACAATAAAGTCGGTACATAAAGCGAGTTTGTACAGAAAATTAAAAACTTACAAAGAAGATGAAAAACACACTAGCACACGAGCACACTTCAAACATTTAAGACGAATTTAAAGAAAATGGAGAGGGAAGAAGTCAAGAACACAGAGAATACAAGGGTTGCAGATGCTTAGATGCTCTTGGGTGGATGATTTCTTCAACAGGAGGAGAGTGGTATTTATAGTGGTGGAAGGAGGTGTGTTCTTATGAGCCTTGGGCATCGGTTAGGCTTATCTGTTGTCGTTGCTTTCTAATAGTGGGTGTCCTT
Organism: Alpinia galanga; assembly: GCA_037177395.1. Classification (NCBI taxonomy): domain Eukaryota; kingdom Viridiplantae; phylum Streptophyta; class Magnoliopsida; order Zingiberales; family Zingiberaceae; genus Alpinia; species Alpinia galanga. The sequence goes on along the minus strand of JBAMHZ010124323.1, from coordinate 4,317 downwards.
CTGTCTTGTCATCTGGCTGTAAAGAGAGAATCTCTCTGTCACCTTTGCTTTTTTTTTTCTGACACGCTGTGCTGTAAAGCAGATGCTTTTACTGTAGAGCATTTGAATTCGTCCTTTGGGTATTTTTATATTTCAATTAAATTTGTTAAATTATTATTTTCTGTAGAGCCTCTGAAAGAGGCCTTGGTCTGATCCTTATGGGCTATTATCCACTAGAGGGGTGTTGGGCCGAATTAGCCCTAACTCTTATCGATATTGTTGTGAAGTTCTGACAAATTTTTCATGTAACCATTCAATATTCATATGGTGGTAATGTTCTTGGAGCTTGGAGAACTGGGTAGTTGTCTTAAAAGGGAAGAATACTCCCCCGTAATGTTGTTGCTAGTAAATTTTTTCCGTGAACATTTCAACTGCTAATATGTATTTTTCTACATTTGAGTCATTCCAGAGCCAGTGTGAACCCTAGATTGAAGCTCGCCAATGTTTGACCTGGTGTTTGGATGGTGTCCTGGCCTCCCAATCTATATCTGGATTTGACGGTTCATAATCCTCGATCTTGTGTTGGTTATTTATGGCAAAATGAGCTGAGAGCTTGATGAGATATCTGGCTAGTTCTAACTGTAAATTGATCCATTCTGGGGGTGAACTTTCAAATGTGCATACAATGATGCTGAGGAAGTTTTCTTCTCCCCTGAGATAGGTAATATAGTCCCCTAATTTTCGTGGGAAATTGTGGATTGTGTCTATATCTCTTACCCAAAGTTTGTATAGCAGTTCGTAATCCATGAGCAAAAATGGTGTAATAAGTTTTGCCTCTGAAGCAGGCAGGGGTATATGTGTTGATGTCTATGCTAGCTTTTCTGAAATTGTAGACTAGCATACACTTACATCCATATTTTTCTGTAGTTTCGTAGGTGGGAAATAAATTGCAGGCTACCTTGTAATTAAACTCAGCCTCGTAGCTGATTGTTATGCCTGTTTTGAGGGTTTGCATGTAGCCACCGTAATGCTGCTTGTATATGTTGGTAATCTGTCCAGGAGGTTTTTTTTGCTAATGTATGTATATAGGATGTTAGATCTGCCGGCATAGTAAAAATATTATCTTTTATTTTTTTAATTTCTGAGGTTGGGACCTCTAAACTATCTTTGTAAGTCTTGTCTTGCCGTATTGTCTTTGTTTTAGAGGGCTTCTTCCCCTTTAATAGGGTATTGATGAAATAGTGAGGACATATTGCCTTTTGTACAACTGCTAATGCTACGCTAAGGTCAAAATATTGTGAAGGTCTCATTTTTTCCCTCAGTGGAAAGAGCCACTACGACTTCTTTTGTCGTGTATACTCTAGCTTGGCTTTCCCCTAGTACTGCAAAGTATTGTTCTCTGCCTGTAGTCGGGATCCTCTCTGTTTCTATATTGTGTTTAAAATGATATATTAAAGCCTTTATGTTTTCATTTTATAAATGGTTCCCTAGATGCTAGGGAGATGTCACACATTGTCAATTAAATAGTTCTGTACAGTGGATAGGTTTTGTCTGTCTTTATAGTGGAGTTCTTGTCTAGTGTATTGTAATAAGCTAATGTCTCCGCCGAAAGTTATAAATTTCTTTGGTGTAGATGTAGTCTTAGCTGCTTTCATCATTGCATAATCCATTAGGTTAGCAACCTGGATAATGTATCAGATAAGAAATTATTATTGTCTTTGATGTATTCCCAGTTGATTTTTAAACCTTTGCTGATGATAGTATTAGTAAACTCAATCTATCTTTTGCTACTAAGTGTCTTTTTAGTATCCTTTATTTGAGAATTATATTTGACTATTGCTTCACAATCTATCCGTATAGTGGAGGTCCCACTGAGACACAAGCAGAAAAATCCTACATACATTAGCAAAAAAATCCTCTTGAACAGATTACCAACAGATACAAGAAGTATTACAGTGGCTACATGCAAACCCTCAAACAGACATAACAATCAGCTACAAGGCTGAGTTTAATTATAAGGTAGCCTGTAAAAATTTATTTCCCACCTGCGAAAATACAAAAAAATATGGATGTAGGTGTATGCTAGTCATAGTTTCAGAAAAACTAGCATAAACATCAACACATACACCCCTGCCTGCTTCACAGGCAAACTTATTACATCATTTTTGCTCATGGATTACGAACTACTATACAAACTTTGGGTAAAAAATAGACACAATCCACAAATTTCCACAGAAATTAGGGGACTGTATTACCTATCCCAGGGGAGAAGAAAACTTCCTCAACATCATTATATGCACATTCGAAAGTTCGCCCCCAGAAGAGATCAATTTACAGCTAGAATCAGTTAGACATCTCATCAAGCTCTCAGCTCATTTTGCCACAAATAACCAACACAAGATTGAGGATTATGAACCGTCAGATCCAGATATGGATTGGGAGGCCAACATACAACTCGAACACCAGATCAAACATTGGCGAGCTTCAATCCAAGGTTCACATTGGCTCTAGAATGACTTAGATGCAGAAAAATACATATTAGTAGCCGAAACGTTCATGGAAAAAATTTACTAGCAACAACATTACGGGGTAGTATTCTTCTCTATTAAGACAACTACCCAGTTCTCCAAGCTCCAAGAACATTACCACCATATGAATATTAAATGGTTATGGAAAAAATTTGCCAGAACTTCACCACAATATAGACAAGAGTTAGAGCTAATTCGGCCCAACACCCCTCTAGTGGGTAATAGCCCATAAGGATCAGGCTGAGCTTCTCTGGCCTCTTTCGGAGGCTCTATAGAAAATAATAATTTAACAAATTTAATGGAAATATAAAAGATGCCTAAAGGACGAATTCACATGCTCTACAGTAAAAGCATCTGCTTTACAGCACAGTGCGTCAGAAAGAAAAGCAAAGGTGACAGAAAGATTCTCTCTTTACAGCCAGATGACAAGACAGAAGGACACCCACTATTAGAAAGCAATGACAATAGATAAGCCTAACCGATGCTCAAGGCTCATCAGAACACACCTTCCATTGCTATAAATACCACCCTCCTCTTGCTGAAGAAATCATCCACCCAAGAGCATCTAAGAGCGTCTATAACCCGTGTGTTCTCTAAGTGTTCTTGACTTCTTCCCTCTCCATTTTTCTTAAATTCGTCTTAAGTGCTTGAAGTGTGCTTGTGTATTGGTGTATTTTTCATCTTCTTTATAAGTTTTTAATTTTCTGTACAAACCCTCTTTATATACTGACTTTATTGTTAATATAGCAATGTTTTTCGGCTAAACTACTTAGGGTGTAAATTGGAGTTCCTCTTACCCTCTTGCGATAATTTCTGGCCCTCAATCCTTATTCTGTAGGAAAACTAAGACATGAGTTTGTGAGTCCTATGTTGTCAGAAGAGGTGGTAAGACCTGGTTCAGGCAACTAAATCCTCTCGAAGGGGCAAAACGATATATTTGTTTCAGGTGAGGCTCATTGGGAAGAAAAGGGAACAAGAGGGTAATGAGGAAACTCTAGTTTACCCTTTTATTTGCTGCTGCGTTTAGTTCTGCATTAATTCGTTTAGTTCTGCATTAATTCTTGCTTCCTTATTTACCTACTTTTTCATTGTCTAGCTGCTTAGGTTTCAGAGCAAGGTTGTCTTTTTAGGTTAGTACCTGGAGCAAGGTTGTCCTCCTGAGTTTAAAAAAAAAAGGTTTTTCTTAAATGGTATCAGAGCCAATGTCCTTAGGACCCTTAATTATGCATGTCTTGGACCAGTAGATTTGACTTATTAACTTCATATCCAAGACTCACAAATACAATTGACAGTAAGAGCCACTCTTGCTATTCACATTTTAGATCTGTAGGTCACACCTTTCACTCTGATTTTGCACAACTTAATACAATAACTGACCTTATCCTCAGTCCAGGATCTCAACAAGAGGAAATTATTAGATCATTATCAGATATAAAGGTAGAACTTTTAAATCAAAAGCAGACTTTAAAAGATATAAAACAAAATATAGACTACTTAAAAACCTCCCACGAACATTTGAACTGATGGATCAACAATTTGACTTCACTAAACACAAATAAAACACAAGCAGAAGAAGTAATAACACAAGTCAAAACGGTTTTACAACCTTTTAGTGAATAAACTAGTACTAGCATACTAGGATTACACCAAATATTAGAAGAAATCCGCTATAAATGACCCATGACCAATTCGAAAATTTCTACTATGATAAAGCTTTAACATATGTACAACAATACACCAAGAATAAGGAAGATGGTTATTACAAAGTCGACCTAGCCGGTAAGAATGATCAGATCCAAACACAGTAAAA
>JBAMHZ010124217.1:0-15915 GCA_037177395.1 Alpinia galanga | reverse complement strand
GATTATCCAAGTCCTGTATGACGTAAACACACATACATCAAATACATCAACACTCTAACTTAAACTCTTTGACACACACCTCAAAACCATGATTACTCAACACATTATCTATCATTTGATCTCATAGGGTTTAAGGATTAAGCTATAGTGCTCACCCGATTGGACAATGGATAACGGATGTACTCACGAATGAATTATGTATGATAATATTTTTTTCTCTCTATATATATAGCTTTGATATGCTGGGCGACGGATCAATACACGCCCACGCGCGACTCCATCATAGTCGTCTGATCCACGGAATGCACAGTAACGAGAAATGCACAGTACTCTCGCCGCGACGCCGCGCAATCATCGGAGAAGATTAGTAATATACCCAACCCCTAAACCCTAGGAGGTCGCTACCAGCGTCGCTCCAGTCGAACCATGGCCATATTTTTGCCTGAATTCAACCGGACAACGTCGGATGGGCAGCGACAGGGATGGATCATGCGAAGAGGGGTCACTGTGTATTCCTCGTCGTGCATGGGTGCTCACCGCGATGTCACCGAGCATATCATCTCTCTCTCTCTCTTTCTCTCTCTCTCTCTCTCTCTATATATATATAGACATACACATGGGTTTGATATCATAAACGACACCGCAGTGCACACCCGTGCGCGGCGAGAAATGCACAGTACTTCTCTTCACGACTGCCACCGCTCTTTTCATCATGGTCCGACAGGAATCAGGTTGCGGCTGGAATCGGAGTCCAGTCGAAATCTTGCTGCCAACTCTGCGGCCATTGGCATCCTCAATTGCGGCCAATTCTAGCCAAATTCCAGTCGCGATCTGACCAGATTCGATCGGAATTTGGCTAGCATCAGCCGCGATTGTGGCTGCCAACGGCTACAGCTCTGGCAGCTGCGACGCTGGCAGTCCAACTTGGCCAGATTTCAGCTAAATTTTAGCTGAAATCTAGTCGAAGCGATGTCGGTGGTGAATCCCTAGGGTTTAAGAGTTAGGTATAGTGCTCATCTTCTTCGACGTTCGCGTGGCAAACGTATTGTGCACTCCTTATTACTATGCATTCCACGAAATCAATGACTATGATCGAGTTGTGCATGGGGCACGCACTGATTGTCAATTAGAATATCAGAAAACTCTCTCGCTCTCTCTCTATATATAATTTTAATACTGTGAGCAATTCGTCCGTGAATACCTGTGAAAACATTCATTATCCATCATCCGATCCCTTAGGGTTTAAGGATTGAATTATAATGCTCATCCGATCATATGGTGGATAATGAATATAATATATATATATATATATATATAAAGCTTTTAACTTTTATCAACAAAGTCTTATCGAACCTCTTAACCACCTTCCTTTCGTAAAGTTTTTTTAAAGACAAATCCTTTTCTTCCGTTTTTACGATAGCTACGTGCTTCTCTGTCTCTATTCTAAAAGGAGGGAATCTCTCTCATCACTTAATGAGCTCTCTTTAATAGAATTCACAGCTTAAACAAGTACCATGATACATATTTTTTTTTTCAAATAAATAATCCTGCTTTTAAAATTATCAGTTCATGCGCTTATTTTTTAAAATATTTTTTTTATCTTTCGCTTAAATAGGCGGTGAACACAATGAAATCACTGCCAAGTTACCAAGAAATGATGGCTGAGTTTGGCCACAAAACAATTTTTTTTATAGAGATCTCTATCGTCGATCTGTCTAACACAGTCATCTTTTCATGCCATATATATTTTATTCTATATTGGAGCATTTGTAGGCGTTATTCAAAATGTTCTGCTACCTGGAAACTTCAAAGTGTTACAGATGCTTTAAACAAAGAGCTCTCAAGAACCCTAAAAAGGTTCTATAAGAAAATTTATCCTTTTTTTTTTGTTCCATTCCTTTTACGCGCGTAAGAAAATTACCTGTTGGTATTTTATCGTTCGCAACATTTCCTTCCATGGAATCCGCTGAAACATGATTATATCTCTTTTTTTTTTCTTTTCAATTTGTCTATTTGTTTTTGATTTTGTGTTATTATGTTATTCTATGACTCCATGAATCCGATGTCGTTGGCTACTGATTTAGTAGTTATTTTTGTGCGAGTTGTATGAATTGATGCGGTGGAAACAATGTAGAGCCACGTTGGATCAATCCAATTTAGGACTCGGTGTCTGGCTCGTAAACCTCAAAGCAAAGTCATATGATTGAGAGCTGATCTGAACTGAAACACAAGAACACGTCTTGAAAACGTGGATGGAAATGTACAAGGGATGCATGGTAGGGTTTTAGGGCATTAGCTTACATCCTCAGTGATGCTGAAGGGCGTTACAAATGGTAAAGAAGCAAAAATTCATTCTCCTATTGCCCTTATTGTTGTCAAAGTACATGCGGTATGAATCACATATTACGGTGTTATTCTCTTTACTAAAAAGAGTGAAATTTTTCTTAAATTAAAATCATACAAATATCGATCTAGACATTCTCAATGTCTAATTTAGAATTCAACAAATGAATTCGTATCTGGCATCAAACATGTATAGTAAATGGTGGGTAAATTTATTTCGATTATCGATCTACAAATACTCTTATCTTGCTGCAAATATCAAGGCGATCCTAACTTATAGATATGTATTTATTTACATATAACTTCTCAAGTTATCCTATAAGTAACGGTCCTATCTCTATTTATACTTAACAAATAGAGATGATTTTCTATGTGATAGGACCAATTACACCATGCCAACATGCTTATCAAGATCTTATTTAAATATAACATTAACATATACACTGAATAGATTATGACATTTCACACAATCAAATTATAATATTGTTACATTCTTCTAAGTCACATAGACTTTACATGTTTATAAAATTACTTTCTGGCTATTGGCTTAGTGAAAGGATTTACAAGTATAACACATATAGAGATATATTCAAAAAATCATCTTCTTTTTAGCAATAATATCCTGCACAAAGTTATACTTTATAACTATGTGCTTGCCCTTGCTGTGATATTTAGAATCATTTGAAAAAAACTATAGCAGCTTGACTAGCACAATAGAGTAATTGGACTTTCATTGTTCTTAGCAATTTTTAGATGCTTTAGAAACCTTCTTAATTAGACTGCTTTTTGCACAGCTGCTGAACATGTCACATATTCAGCTTTCATTGTTGACAAGGCTACACAAGTTTATTTTTTACTATTCCAAGAGATGACGCCACCATTCAAAAAGAAGACTTAGCATGATATGGATTTTCTATCAGAATTTATAAAACTGTAAACATGTAGGATTTTGCAAAACATTTGCATGAATTTATAAAACTATAAACAATTACAGGGAGTTCGTCGATTACTCAAATCGATGATGAGTTCTTTGGAGTAGAAGATCTTGATGCTTATTGTCAGAAGAACGATTACAATACGAAAAGTCCTCCACAGTTTCACAAACCAAATGTCGATGAGCCTCAGATGTTCTTCTCAAATGCAAGAGCAAGACACACAGTCTTGCTTCAGCAGTGCTTTCTCAATCTTTCTTTGATCTCCCTCTATTCTCAATTTAGATAGGACTTTATAAGGAAGAGAGGGCAACTGCCCACATAAGACGGTTGCCATGCCTACACTACATGCAGGCATCTACTCATGTTTCCACGCCTGTAGAATATGCAGGCTTGGGCAATTTATTACATTCCTAAGGGAGCCCATGCAAATATGCTTATTGGGTTCTCGGTCCGATTTCAAAGTTTTAACCATGGAACCAATTCAATCCGAATCGGTTCTAGAGAATCAGTTTCGATTTGACTCATAAGAAAGTATATTAATAACTTTTAAATAAGACATAATTGAAGTTTAAAAACAAAGATGTAATACATGTCCTTTTCATAAACTTGGAAAAGTCTAGCCTTTGAAAATTGATTTTCAATAGAATTCACATTTTTTTTGAAAAGATGTTTTATACACATCAACACAAGAAAATGTTAAAAAAAAAAACTGATAAGCAACAATTATCTAGATATGCTTGAAACTAACCAGAAGACAAGAGCAAATAACCATCTACAAGTATATAATACATACTCTTCCAACATCCAATAACTACGCCTTTGAAAATGTTCATTCTCTTCACCATGAGCATAATGGCAATGAAGCATATCAATACTGCCAACCTGGAATCAGCAAGTTTAGTTTAGTTAAATTTAAAATTAAACTTTAGGGGTACCATTCATTTGATAGAGAAAATATAATTTTATTAAGTATTTTGAGTTAGAAAATAGGCTATACAAAAAAATAAATATAAATAAAATATTGATGGATACATTAAACATTTAAAATTCATCGTAATTTACTAAAATATATGTGGAATACTCTGTATTTTCCTCTGAACTTGAGCTTGCAAATTTGTCTATCATGCCAGTGGTCATATTCTTTTTTTCTGCCGCAAACCAATCTTGTAGACATGTTAGCATGCTAAGAGTTTTCGCTTTTAAATTAATTCTTTGTTCGTTAATGATTCTGTTGCATGCTGAAAATATTGATTCTGAAGTAACGCTTGAATATTGAACTGCTAGTACATCTCTTGCAATTGCACCTAAAACTGGATAGAAGTTGTGAATTTGCTCTCCATCATATTGTAAACATTAAAATTTTCTAGAGTTTGAAAATATTGACTTAAATAAATCTATATTTCATTATACTTTATTGTTGTAGTTGATTTTCCTTTCAGCTTTGGTCATTTCAGACTTTGAAAGAAATTGATTGCTCCTAATTTGCATGCTTCTTTCAGTTCCTCCTCCATCTTCGACTGCTTACTCTCTCCACCTTGTTCGTTAGCATGCAAATCGAACAATTTTTGAAGAGAATGTATAATTGGCTTCTTTTGATCGTCAACATTCTTCTTAAGAAAGTTCGCAAAATATTCAAAATATATTTCTAAGTCACTTTGACTTTGACTATAATCTAGTAATGTTGCTAGGCCATACACAATTGGTATAGTACCTTAAAATTTTAAAATTTTATCTTCCATACTTGTAACAAATTCATTCATAATTGTAACAGTACGATATTCAATAAATTTAAAAATATATTGAGTAGAAACATAGTTGCAGTAGAGTAGTCCATGCCAAAAAAATTCTCGATTGCTTCTTTAAAAATTTCCAATAAAGAAACACAGTTACTCAAAATATTTCAATCACAGTCAGTCAACATTAAAGCTACTGTAGCAATATTATTGTAATATGATGTAAGTAAATCTTTAAAACGTAACAATGTATTGAGTAAGTGATATAAAGAATTGTATCAAGTTTCAGCAGAAAGAGAAATTTTTTTTTATTTAATTCCGTTAGTAATGACTAGTACTTTTCAATCACGACCATATCTTCTTTCACGTAATAATTTTTCACATACTTTGAATTTTGCTATTATAGTAGTCATGCGTTCATCAAAGGCATATTTCACACATAAGTTGATAGTATGATAAGCACATCTAACATGAAGCAAATTACCTTCTAAAATTGATTTTAATGAATCTTTAAGGCATCTAATCGCAACATCATTGACACTCGCATTATCTAATGTGATGGATATTATTGTGTTTTGTATGTCATAAACCTTAACACTATTTAGAACATATCTAGCTATAGTATATCCATTGTGTGATGATTCTAATCTATCTAAAGATAAAATCATTTTTTGCATAGTCCAAGTTTCATTAATCCAATGACATGTAACTATAAGATAAGATTCTAATTTTATATTAGTCCAAATATCAGTTGTTAAACTAACTCTACAATTAATACTAGAAAGATGTGCAATTAATGTCTCTTTGAATTCCTTATACATATCAAAATAATATTTTTTAAGTGTGTGCCTAGAAATATTGTGAAAATCAGGTTGATAGTACTAGTAAATTCAACAAAACCTTCTTGTTCAGCAATTAAAAATGGTTGACAACATTTCGTAATAAATTTAATAATGACTTTTCGAGAAATTTCTTTTGTAATTGTAAAACCTTTAGCCATTAAAAGATTAATTTATTGTTGGGTTGGTTCTCTACCAAGAGGTTGTGAAGTATCTAGATGAAATTTATGTACCTTGACCAAATGTTTTTTCAAAGTTCCGGTACCACCACCCGTTTTGTAAGAATATCTATTTTTGCAAATTCTACACATGGCAAAAGAGCTGTGCATACTTGGTTTTTCTTTTTCAATTTCGAAGTAATTCCAAACTTTGCTCCGCTTTGCTCAGCTAGTTATCGTGCTCATCATCGTGTTGCTTGTTCCGGCGGACGACGATGACTGAAAATGCACACTAGAGTTCAAGGGTTAGACTATAGTGTTATCACTGTTGATGTTGAAGATATTGAACGTCGATCAGCCTCCGGTCGTAGTATTGCACACATTGGCGTCGCGCAGGGGATTGATGACGGATCACAGTCAAAATCTGATCGGACTCCGACGTTGATTGGACCACGGGCATATTTTGACTGAATCCCTGTCGGATGACAGCGACAAGTCACACGAGGAGGTTATTGTGAATTCTTTGTTACTGTGCATCGTACACGAGTGCACAAAAAGAGGTGCCAGCGTATCAATGTATATATGTATATGTATATATATTAGAAATGTTATCATATACAACTCATTCGTGAGCATCCCTGAGCACCTTATTTATCTACCTTCTGATCCCCTTGGTTTAAAGGATTGGACTATATATATAGTGTGTAAATGATAGGACGGTGGATAATGGAGGTGTTCATGGATGAGTATGTAGGATAACATTGCTTGTGTGTGTATTATCTTATATAACTCATCAGTGAGCACCTTTATTATCCACCGTCCGATTGTTTATGCACTATAGTCTAATCTTTGAATTCAAGTGGATTAGATGGTAGATAATAAAAATACTCACGGATGAGTTATTATATATATATATGAATGTTATTATACACAATTTATCCGTGAGCATCTCTGTTGTCAAATGTTCGATCCTTTGTGGCAGTGTAGCTCATTCCTTGAATTTAAATGGATCAAATGGTAGATAATGAAGGTATTAAGGATGCTCACGAATGAATTATGTAAAGTAACACATACATATATATATATATATATAAATATTACCCTATATATAATTTATCCATGAGCTCCGAATAATATTTCTCTCTATAATATATATAATAGTTAAGTGTTCATATTTTTAATTTGATTATTTCCGAAGTATATGAAATTTTTTCTATTAAATCACGAGAAATCATACTACCATGCCTCGTGCTTTTATAATTCTCATAGGATTGACCAGAAAGGTTAAACCTTTTCCAACTAAACAATCATCAAAACTATTACTTTCCTCTTCCCTTGGCATAGAACACTTTTTTTAAAAAAAATTAATATATTCACTACAAAATTAGGCAACTAAAAAGTCAACCATAGCATGTCATCAACCACTACCCCCTTTCTATTGGAACTGGTGCACTATTTCACTAGTTCAATCGAATAAACTAATTGACTTTTATATGAACTGAAACACACATATACATTTCATAAACCATTTCAAATCTCTTCCTACTCCATAATCTTTTCAATTGGTTAAATCTCCTTTAAATACACCCTTTTCCTCCATGCAATCCAATTCACAGCTCAAACTGAAGACGTACGTCAAGGTCCAGTTCAATGGCTTCTCATTCCTTCTTCTTGCTGATCTCCGTCTCCTATTTCTTTGTCTTTCCTTCTTCCTTGGCCGATGACGCTGCCGCCGGTGCTGCCATTCCCTCGGGCACCATTTTGAGGAAGATCAAGCAGCAAATCCTCGCCACCCTGCCCGCTGACTGCCCTCCCAACTCGGTCGCTCCCTTCCTTGCTTCCCCCTCCGGCAAGTTCATCGCCTCCCTCGTCCGGCGCGGCACGGCCCCAGGCGCCGGCGGCCTCGGCAACGACTTCTGCTTCATCCAGATCCATGACTCTGACACCGGCGCCGCCGCGTGGGAGACGTCGTGCCAGCCCGTGAGCAGCGCCAACGCCTGCTCCCTGCTGCTCTGCGACCTCGGCATCGCCATCTTCGACGGCAGCCGCGACGCGTGGGACACCGGCGCCAACAACAACAACAACTTCCCGGCGAGCCTAGAGCTCGTCGACCTCGGCGACATGCGCGTCATCGACAAGGACGGGGAGCTGGTCTGGAAAGCCAGCGACGAGCCGCGGGTGAACCAGCGCTGCGGCCTTCCCGGCTCGCCAGGTCTGTCGACCGCGGAGCCGCCCTTCGTAGCTCCAATCGGAGGCACAGGCAATCACCCCTTCGGCCAGTCAGGGCCAATCGGCAATAACCACATCAATAGCGGCAGCGACAACCAGCTTCCAATAACACCGAATCCTAACCCTGACACAGCATTGCCCTCGTCGCCGGCGCCGGCGCCATTAGCTGGAGACGAGGGCCTTCCTCCGGCAAACGTCGGGTTCGGGCAGGAGTTGAAGGGGTTGGGAATCGGTGCAGTGCAGCAACAGCCGTTGGTGGACAACAGTCCTTACGACAGTGGGAGTTCAAGGAAGGAGGCATTGCTTGGTATCCTCTTCATGGCTTTACTCCTTCATTTGCATGCATGACGTTGACGTGGGTGTTCTAGATCGATGAGTAGGTTTGAATGTGACGATCAATATAATTGTGGTCATGTGGGTGTGCAAGTAATGTTCTATTTCAATATCGCGATTTGTAGTATTTGTGAATGGAAATGTAATGTTATACTTGTTGTTACTATCTTAATTATTATCTTTCAAAGGTTTTCAATGTTCTTAATTATTTTTATTTAGCATTAGAGAGAATCCTTAATTAGAGCCTTTTATCAATATTCATAATATTCTAAAGTTAGATGATCTTCTTTTCTATTTCTTAAGACAATGCATGAAATTCTAATCCTGATTTTTTTTTTACTTTTATTCTTTTAAAATATTTTAAAAGACATAATAAGCCAATATTAAAATAGGAGATGATAAATTATCTGAAACTGAAAGCTTTAAATATTTAGGATTATTTTTGCAAGATAATGGAGGAATTGAGAAAGATATTTTACATAGAATACAAGTTGAAATGGAGGAGAGCGTCGGATATTTTATATGATCGTAAAGTACTTCTAAAACTTAAAGGAAAATTTTACAAAAATGCGATTAGACCTGTTATGTTATATGGAGCTGAATGTTGGGCTATGACTCGGGCATACAAGCAGAAGATGAGAGTTGCAGAAATGAGAATGTTAAGATGAATGTGTAGACATATGAGGATGGATAGAATAAAAAATGAGAACATTAGAGAGAAAGTCAGAGTTGCATCTATTGAAGAAAAACTTCGAGAAATACATTTAAAATAATATGAACATGTACTTAGACGACCAATAAATGTCCCAGTTAGGCGATGTGAAACTATGACAAATATATACAGTAAATATACATAATAAAATAAAATAAAATTTATTTAAATATAAATGATGATATGATGGAAGATAGAATTCAATGATATATAAGGAGAGTTTCATAATGGATAAAATTTGATTGTTGTTGTTCTATCGTTCTTTTTAAAGTATTTTAGCACTGTACAATTTCCATTTTACCTTAGATTTTTTCTATTTTTTTAAAATTATTATTATTATTATTTTGTTATAAAAATGTGTAGACAGAAATAAATTGGGTAACACAATTATTTTTTTTATTGGTCGAAAAACGAGAGTTTCATAATGTCAGTGCATTCCCAGAATAATTAGCAAGATTATTTTTCTCTTTTATTATTTTTTTTGGAAAACGTATAGCTTTGTATTTACACGTGTCGGTTCAATGTTAACCGGCCTCGGCCTCGCCTTCGTATTTTCCTTCTCCATTGGGTGCATAAAGCACACCTGCGCATTCCTATCCTTTCTTCTTCTCTAATCTCCTCCGCCGCCGTCGCGTCGCCGTCACTGATGTTTCCTTCGGCGGAGGAGCTTCAGGTGGAGCTCACGCTCCTCGAGCTCGCCGATCTCATCCTTGAGCGCCGTCGGATTGCGCCGCCTGGCGACCACTCCGGCTCCTTCAGATGGAGAGGCGGGAAACCCAGATCGGTCGCTTCTCGTCGACGCCGTCGTCTTCGGACGCCTTCCCCGCCTCCGCCGCTAGAAGGTAAGGAGGGAGATGCAGCCGCCGCCACTGCTGCTTCGAGTAGCCCAACCACGCCGCTCTCCTTCCAAGAAAGTGTCAGCGAGGAAGCCGGTGTCCGGCCGGATCCGGAGGCGGAGCACAGGAAGCGGCGTCGAGAAGTGAGCTTGCCGCCTCCAAGAGGCGGCGAGGAGGGCGTTTTGTTCACCGAGCCAGGGGCGGAGCACGGCAAGCGGCGCTGGAAGGTAAGCTACCGCCTCTCCCTACTTCTTCCCCTTCTCCATCCAGTGGCAATCCTTTTCTCCCTCTCTCTCTTTTTCCCATCATTTTTTGTATCTTTAATCTCAATTAAAACTGTAAAAAAAAAAACAGTCAATGTATACTGATTATTCTATGAAAATGATCCAGTTAATCGCGAGAGAGGATCGCCAATCCTTTTCCAACACCTCCTCATCAGTCTTTTCCTACCAATCCCACCAGGTCTGCTCCAAAATCGACTTCGTCTGTATATTTTCCCAACATTTCTTCATTAGAAAATAGATTGGCCATTTTTTTTTTCTTCCATTTTTTTAACAAATTAAAATTATGCTTCCAGCAGGCAAAGCCGCAGCAGCGAGAAATATCGGTTGGCGGCGGAGCGATGGGCCCCACGGCAGTCGACCCCCGATGTCCGGCCGCCGTCCCGGCGTGGGTTCGGCCCACTGGCGGCGGCCACCGGGAGCAGCAGTCTGTGGGCGCCGTCGCCGGCCTTCCGGATCTAAACGCGTGCGCAGCGGAGGAAAAGCAGGGGCAGCAAGATCCGGTGCGGCGGCGGCAACAGCGACAGCAGCAGCTGATGGCGTACAGAGCCGCCACGTCACTGGCAAGGAGGAGACGAGTCCAGATACTGCGAGAGAAGAGGTTTTCCTTTCGTCCCAACAATTCCAAGTAGGAACTAGGAATTAATGCGACAGTCGATATCATTATTTCTTCTTCTTCTTCTTTTTTTTTTAATTAAAAATTAATAGTTGGTTTTCAGGATTTTCATGTTAAAGACCCTTTTATATTTCAAATTAACTCATCCAAGAACTAATTTTGATGTTTAAGTCCATCCAACCCAACTGTTTAGTCGAGTAGGAACAATTTGCTTAGTTCAGCTGTCGAGTTAACCCGTTTGATTCACTCTCTCTTTGATCTGTGTAGCCCACCTGACTAGCTCTATGCCTTCATCTGACTCACTTAGCGCAATGACTTCCACTTACAACTAAAAACACACCGGACAAAGTTTGAGGTTAGCAATAAATATCAATTATTAAAACTATAGGATATACTGTGGAGCTTTCATTGCTTGAGCATAGATAAATAACTGACAGTGTCTTGCAACGTCTAAATTCAGTTGATCTAAATGGATGTGGAAAAAGAAGAGTTACTTTTAACTTGAAGGCCTATAGGAGGAGCAACGCGACACATGAAAAAGGATTTCAAAGTCATAACTGGAACTTGTATGAGTAAGTGGTCAGACTACACCAGAAGGAAGCCTTAGCACCAGTTGTCCACCAACAAGACTGCAGGAGAAACGAATAACGAAATGAAATAGACAGAAATAAAATTCTTCATTAGAAAGGAAAACACTAATTACCTTTTTACATAGTAATAGCAGAAATCAGCAAGGATGAAAGTTTGAACAATTTCTGCAAGAAGCACCATTGATGGCCACAAGCCATACCCCAGAGCTGTCAACAATCTTCCGCGGGTATCGAGAACCTAGAAAACAATTTGTTGGATTTGAAAATATTTACTGTTAAACTATTGAAATGGGTAAACCACAACAAATGTAAGTAAATATTCAGCTTGGGCAAGTGTTATGTTGATCATGACAGTGGCAAGGCCTACATGACAATTACCAGCACAAGTGAGTCGATTATTTGCTATTCCAATTGACTCTTGATTATGGAGTTTTTTTTTTTAAATCTCCCTAGCATCCAATTCCTTTTCGCATTGCTCTGATAGATCCAACTGATACCATTTCTGTGAAATATTGTCTTTGGCTCTAGAGGGGAAATGGTCCATGTGCTGAAGATCTTGATAACTAGTCGTACCTCCAACATAGACAAGAAATAACATTCAAATACATACACTTTTCTTCTGTTTGAATAAGCTCCTGGCCTCTTCACCTTATGTTTCATTGCATAGCAGTCCTTCCTAAGTCATGATCTCATGTTTATCAAAGAGTTCTGAGTTCCTTCAATTTCCTGATTGTTTTTATATTTCCTTTTGAAATTTAATGACCATGTCAAGTCTATATGTGCTAAGAATGTTTCTCGAAGTAGAACTTTGCACCTAGGCAAGTGTTCAGTATTAGGTGTCATGAGAAAAAGAAATTCATAATGGTCATTGCTAAATCATACAAGATTGCATTCTGCTAGACCGAGAGAAGTACTTCTAATACAGCATGAAGCCAAAAACACTAGAAAATGGCAATACTTCATTGTCTGATTACCTTATTATATGTATCTTTTCACAATCAACCGGCAAAAGCAACCTAAATTCTATTAGTTTGAGAAGGAACCATAGGTTTGAATAAACATTTACACAGGAACGTATTCGAAATCCCAAGAGTTGTTTGAATACTGAATATACTCTATAATGCGCACTAACTACTATTTTGAAACGTGGAAACCAACAATTACATAAAGATATTATGGGAAACATTAGTATTACAAGTCCAAAAACAAGCAGACCTGAAGTACCCAATGTGCACAGCTTAGGAATCTCGCAATCCCAAGAGCAAAAACATAGTGAGCCGTAAATGGTTCCACAATCTGAAAAGCAGATTTGAAGATATATATATATTTAATATTTTATTTCTCAATATGTAAAGATCTGACAATTTAGGTTTTACTTTTGTGTTCTGCATCAGTCGTAACTGGGGCAACACTGAAACAGCTTCCAAGTAAACACAAAAGGCCCAACAAATCCGATTGAAAATATTATGTGAAGTTGAAGGATGAACTGCAAGGGCTAACAAAGCACAAGGCACAATCTGCAATTACGGAAATATTTGTCAGATCTTGTAAAAACAATCATAGAAATAAAGGCAATGTTGCACAAGGCACAATCTACAATTATAGAAGTAGAAATTTTGGTCAGATTTTGTAAAAACAATCATAGAAATAAAGGAAACGTTCATCAGATCTTGTAAAAACATGCAATCTATTTGTTATCAAAAGAGACAAGTTTCTAGATCATTGAAATGAAACGTAGTTGATGTTTAATCAAGCCAAACTTCAAGCTTGTAACATATATAATCATGAATGAAACCATAATTGGCCAATGTTTAGTTTGTTTCGATGATAATGTGACATGCAGAATGTTACCTTACCACAATCATTTTTCAGAATCAACAATCTAATAAAATTTATTTAAATCGGCCTAGTAAATTATGTTTACCAAAATCCCCTTACATTAAATCATCAAACTTCACAATAAAGGATTGAGTTTAATTAATTTAATATGGAAGTTGACTATGCATGCAAACTAAAAAACTTTGTTGATATAGCATGATCAACAAAGCAAACATATGCTAGAGCTAAGAGGGGCTAAACGGTTAACTCAATTTGCATCAAATCCATGTTTGGGCTTCATTAGTTCTTTTTGAAACTTAAGGAGAGACTAACTGATATAAAGTGCAGGTTAGATCTTGCAATTAACAGTTCAGAAAACACTATTTTTTCCTTCCTCTAATGTATAGAGAAGAAAATGCAGTTATTTCCTTGGGATGAATCATAATCACTCACTTGATACTTTTCATAATTGGAAGAACAAGAGACAATGTAGTAGAATAAAGCTAACTAGTGTGTAGATAATGTTTCATCGAAGTAAGATTTCCATAATCTAGATGAGATGTCTCACCACATAAGATGTAGCAAAGTTATCCTTATCCTCCATGTAACTTGTCCTCAATTTAAGCCGAATCATGTAAATAACCCAAAGTGTAGTAGCAAGTGTAGCAGTATCTAGCACTGTGTGTATATCATATTCCATCACGAAACTACAATATAATCTGGAAGCTAAAAATAAGGCTGTTAAGTCCTGAGATTTCAGTGAAAGTCCTGAAAATTAAGAAAGTACGGAATCAATATATATCCACGAATCTATATACATTAAAAAAAAACGTATTCGAAGCAAGCAAAACCAAGATTTATCATATAAAGGTTGATATGTTCAACTGTATGAAGATGCACTTCCATAAATACTATAAGATTAGAAGTATTATTTTACCCACATTCAAATCCAAATTGGCAATCTAAGTGATAAACCTTATGATTCAAAAGGAAAAATTGAACGAAGAACCAAAAGATGAGCACTAACCTAAAAGATTACAGCGCAGGTTTTTTGGGGGAAAGAAAACAAAAATTAGTAATATTCAAGTTGGAATAAGAAAAATATATATTCCCAGTCAGTGTTTAGGGCATTTTTTAGGACTGCATGTACAATTTATCGAAAAGGTGAAACAACAAAGATAAGATAGAAGGGGGAAAGAGGGCGGGCACCGGCGCAAGTCCTCTCTTTGGTGAGCTTATAGATCAGTACGGAGACCCCTAGGGCGTGGACGGCCTCAGCTGCGACAAACAGGTTGTCGTGGTCGTGGACGATGAAGCGGAGGAAGACGAGGGCGGCCATGCCCGCCACCACACAAAGGAACGCTTTCACCTTCGGCGGCTGCCGGTTCACCCACGTCGCCACCTCGTGGATCGGCCGCTTCGTGCCCCTCATTGCAGCGCCTTTCCTCGCGCCGATCCGGTCTCCTCTCGCTCGAATCCCAGAAGAAAAAAGGGGGCCAAAAAAGAAACGAAAAAGATAAAAGCAGTGCTCATGGTATTTATAAGGAGCGAAATTAAACGTACCCGATCAAATAAGCGGGCCCTGTGATTGGGAGCACGTAGAAACGCGGGTAACCTGTCGAGTTGTCCATTTTGGAGTCATTATTTGTTGGCCAACTTTTGGTGGAAGCCATGGACGCGAACCCTACTTCGGGTCAGATTCTGTAGTTGATGGTCCAAGCCGTTGACGAACTTTTGTCATCGGTCCGCCTGGCTGCGTGATTTTTTTTTCTTTTAAAATTTTAACATTTAAAAATAATTTGAAAAATTAAAAAATTTCAACTAATGAAGATTCAATCAATCCGTTACAGCGGAAGCTCATAGAGAGCCTATTCAAAAGACAGCATGGATTAGAATGAGGAAAAATGTTGCTGTGTGTTTGAAAAATAATGGATGGAGAAAGAGGATTACGATTCATATAAAAATTGAAAAAACAAGGAGAAAACACGATTTATAAAAAATATTGTATTTTTATGAAAATGGCCAAATATTATTCATGTAATAATTTTTATTACAAAAGTTCTATTGGCATCACGACCGATAGATATCACATGAATAAACACAGCATCTTAATCTCAGAATTAAGGTGCAGGATAAGGCATCTCCATACATGATATATTTACAGATTTTTTTTAAAATAAAATAATAAATTATGGATACTGTACTACTAAAATTATATACGATAATCGGTAGAGATCCAAATTCCTATGACACTAAAAAAAGAGGGAATTTTTTCTAAATAAGTAAAAAAATAAAATTTATTACGAAAATAAGTAAAAAAAAACTAATTACGAAAATATGTAAGATAAAGTAAGAAATTCCGGATCTGAATTTTTTTTATTTTTTAGATTTTTTTTCTAGGTCTGGATTTTTTTTTATTTTTTTTAATTTTTTAAAAACTGATCCGAGATTTTAATCCCTGATCTTAATTTTTTTAATTTTTAATTTTTAAG
>JBAMHZ010123797.1:0-15929 GCA_037177395.1 Alpinia galanga | reverse complement strand
TAACTCATCCTAATCATCAATCCACTGAGCCCTAGAATAGAAACTCAGAGAAATTTTTTGTTCCTTTCTAAATTAACATGAGTTGGATGACAAATTTTCTCAAGTTCCAATTAATTAAAAAAATACTTTTGATCGACTGAATGCTCAACTCAAACCATTTCTAAAGCTGAGCCCTTTCTAAGTGTATATGCTCTAAACTCTCAACTTCACCAAAAGTTACCTACCAAGAAGTCATGCCTATGAAAATTGTGTTAAGAATCCTCGATTCTAGGCCTTTTGTGTCAAGAAACCTTGCTTCTGAAACTCACTTGCCAAGAGGTCTTACTTTTGAAATTTTAATTTGCTAAAAAGTTTTGCCTCCGAGATTTCTATTTGCCAAGAGGTCTTGTTTCTAGAACTTCCACCTGCACCTTACCTTTCTTACTTTCTTTTGTCAAAAACACTTGCCTCTAAAACATCCACTTGCCAAGAGGCTCCAAACTTCACATTATAAAGATGTGCCAAAATGATCTCATGAGATAGAAAGTGTGGATTTTTTTTTCCCTTTGTCACAAGTGCTTTAAATGCTTTGGTTCAAACCTTTAGGTGAAGTCCTATTGTCTTGGCTAGTACTATTCATGGTGTGGAACTTATGTGCACTGGGGATTTCGATGTTCCACCTGAGTTTATAGTTCTTTATATTTGCCGAAGAGGAGTCCCCATCTCCATGAGTTGAAAGATTCTACAACAAAATATTGGCAATCCTAGAGAAGGAACTTTGCCAATTATGTATCATTTTCGATTTTTGTTGGAGAAATTGTTGGGACTTCTCTAAGAGGGCTCAACACTAAGACTAGTGTCAAACATCGTAGGATCTGTCCCCTTCTTTCTAAGATCGAATAGGTTGCGTTGAAACCGAAATCACCACTACTCTACATCCCCTTTTATCACCATCATCTCTTTCTTACAGGGGTTGACTTGGAAACTCTTCAACACCACTCTCCATATTATTTCATGTTTACCATTGCCATGAGGTTGGGTGGGGGTGTTAGCTCCCTCTCTTGAATATGGTGGGGGTGTTAGCTCCCTCTCTTGAATATCAGTTGATATTGGTCATAGTAGTCACCTCAACAGTGCAAGGTTAGCCATGTGTGTCTTGGTGACTAGGTCATCATTTATGACATTGTCATTTGGTATGCTGCCTCACCCTAACCAAATTTCATACCAATTCCGACTTTCAAATTTCTGTTTTCAGTTTGAGTTTTACCATGGCTCGGAATGCTCATAGTTAAATGGGACAAACATGGCATGAATAACTATCTTTGATAACATTGTATATTTTACTACTAAATATATATTTATCTTTTATTAATAATAATAATAATAATAATAATAATGCAATTATCATCTTCCTTTGATATAATAGTCCCAATTCTAATATGGCGACCTATTATAATCATTTTTTTTAAAGAAGTATTAAACTAGTAGATAGTTGTGCAATACATGGCTAGGGCAATAGTTCCCACACTAAAACTCTATTTTTGAAGAATAAACTCCTGGAAAAACATTGAAAATATTGGCAATCAGGCGTACATGGATCAAGTTGCAAATAGCTTTTTCTCATATGTTACCTGATTCACAATACAGGACCATTGATGACTCGGGGAGGTAATTGCGAGAAATACATTATGCATGTGTCGAACACAATATCAGGCAGACAGACTTCGAAAAATAAACATCAAGGCCACTTCACAGCAAAATTCATGGTATTAAAATATAAATCTGTATCAAAGATAAAACATGAGGAGGAGGCTAAGTTGTTCAACACTCTGCCTAGCCCCAACTCCAAAAATAAATAGAACTCCTCTCATGAATGGGCTCTCGGCCTGACCAGCAAACAGATGGGGAAAAAAAGAATGGAGCAGCAAATGTGGAAAATGCCTTGTGCAGCCGCAATGGTAGTCATTTCTCCTCTTAAAATTTCTGTACATTGTTTTTCCTCTTACAGAAAATTCAAAATCTTAAGGCCTCCGACCTCTTGTGACAGCTTACCATCACTGGCTCATTAAATACTCCAAGCAAATTGAAAGCTTCTTGACTCGGTAATGCAAGGTAAAAAGGCTCCCACAGGCAACCACAGCCGACAAATTTGAAGAAACTCTGAATCTTATAAAAACAATAAAGAGAAGGAAACAACATTATGGTTCGAGTTTGCCTCAAAGTTAGCGCCTCCTTATGACAGAGGCTTATGTCAAAGTGAATCCTTCCTAGAACCTGGAAGGAAAGCCATGGCATCACAGGAATCTTCTCCACTTGCTAAGGTAGAGGAATCCTTGAGATGATTGTCTTCAATACAAGCTGTTCTAGATCTGCCTGACCTTGACTTGATATTATTGCCCACGGGAAAAGGTTCCTAAAATGCAAAAATAAAAATAAAAAAGAATTGGTGGAGCGTCCAACTAAAAATTTGAAGGAATAAACCCTCAATCCATGAGGTAACTCCTGAAGCAAGCACACTCTTGATGCAACAGGACAAGAATTTGGAATTAAAGGAAACACATACGTAACTATTTCAGTTTGGTTACACTTTCATGTATTCCTTGATTGGACGTCACAGGTAGTGAGATGAGTACAAGAATAAAACAATTTTCGCTAGTTCCAAACTTTTAGGTTAACTACAAGGACCTTCTTTCTTTCAACTCTACCCAAGGCTACACAAGCCTCATCTTTATTTAAGGAGAGTTAGATGTGTATGAAAAGCAAAATAAACCGAAGGTAGGCATATTTGGTGTAATAATGCTAGCCACATACAAAACATTGACGTCATCAGAAAGGCTACTCCATATAATGCTTGCAAAGCATGCTGCAATAGTACAATTGTTAAAATACTATTACTTTGTCTTTAAAAAAAAAATCAAAGGCTAATGGAGTTCAAACTTTAGCAGATCCTTTTCTACCATGTGTAAATATTTTAGTTTCACAAGAAGGAATAGGCATGCTTACATCTAATGTTTCATTCTCTCAATTACTAATTTTCAACTCTCAGCCAAGCTCAAGGTAATTAAACATCACTTGTAAAATGAGTCATGTGAGTTCTCAAGAGCCATCTGTCAAATAAAATACATACCACACCGTTCTAGTGAACTCGAATTTATTAATAGATGGATAATCTTTTGCATCAGTTTTTCAGTTCAACTATGATTAGAAAAGTGGAATATGTAGTATTCTAATATAGTCATAGGAAATTATTTCCTACATTGAATATCGAGTCATATTTGCAACATTGAACAAAAGCAACTGGGCCACTGCTGATAGATTGCAAGGTATCTGGATATGTATTTTTCTTGCATGTGGTCCTTTATTAGACAATCTAATGAAAATATTCTTAGGCTATAATCCATATTGTCACTAAGAAATTAATCGATATAAGCAGCCCTTAATACCATAGTTTTCATCTTCCACCTAATAAGCAACAAATACAAGGGTCCAAGTTTCTATTATTTACAAGTGTTTTGTTCATTGTGATATTTCAGTCCTAGTTAGATAACAATGGTATTTTATGGTAGTAATATCATAGCTTCAAAGATATAGGCAACTTTGTAGAATGCATCACATTGTGGCAAATCATTCAATTCAACTACCTTTCAGTGTTTCTTATTAATCTTTTCAAGAATAGAGAATGAAGTTAATGAACAGGGAACCTATCATTTTCACTAGTCAATGATAAACTTTTTGCCAAGCAGACATTCCAATAGAAATCAAAAAATAAGCCATCACTGACAGAAGCAAAGTATGAGGATAATTCTGAAAGAACACAGCTGATATATCCAATCTGCTATAGAATTGCATCATCTGCATCATCAAAAAACAAAAGTGCTGGCCATTTTTATTGGACAGGACAAAACTAGAGAGGTTATAATGGTTGAGATTGGAAAACAAATCCTAGTCCTTATGGTCTACTTTTAGCTATTTCAGTGGTGGCTTCGGATAGGGTTCATATTTTGAAACGTTATGTAAATAATAACCAATTCATGCTCTGTCAAAGTGTGTTTGATGGAAGCTGTAGTAAATGATCATCATACCTGATCCCCAGCATTAGGACCGTCCGTGTGGAAGAGGATAGGACGACATCGTTTATCCTCATTCATCAGACTTGAGTTTTGAAAATGAGCAATAAGAGCAGCTTTTCCTTGGATTCTAGCATACGCAAGAGATGCAACTTTCTCGCTATTAAACTTTTCCCATTTCTTACCATTAAATGACTGCAGAATTTTTTTTTTAAAAAAAGAAACGGATTAAACACCTATGCAGAAAAAGGTTAGTTGTAATGCTTACTAATAAAGAAAATAGAGATGCAATGAAGCCAGAGACAGCAAAACAATCTCAATGCCTACTATTGAAATAACAAATTATAGTGAAGTGGAACTTTTGACATGTTAAAGATGTAAATAAAATACAAGTACTCCAATATTGAGTAAATTGAACATATAAGGAAAAAAAATGGAAGAACTAATTATTCAGTATCCCATGAGATTTATCAGACCTGATAGAACACAATGATATGTTGAGGGTTGGTCATGTTTATAAACGCATAACCAACATTGCATTTGTTCTGAAAAAAGATTTATTAAAACAATTAGTCAGTTTACAGAGAAAAAACTAATGCACAATAGTAGCTTACTTAGGATACTGGATTTACCTTGAAATCAATTGGCAAATAGATGAAATCATATGTTCCATGATGATTTTCATCAATTGCAGCCAAGAGCATCTTAGAAGTGTACCTAACAAACCAGGAAAAGGACATCAAGCAAAATATCTCTCTCTTTACAGAAAGGAAAATTAAAAATAAAGCAGTTACAAAAGAATTCAGCATACTTGTTGGGGATGTTTTTTATCATAAGTGTCGTGCGAGAATCTTCACCACGTATAATGCGCTCAATATCAAGTTCAAACTGCTTCTTGCTATCGCTCTGATTTGTATTTGCATCATTTCTTCTGCTCCTAATTCGCTCAGCAGAGCAATCAAAAGAACTGGGCATAGGAAATATATGGTTCCTTCCATGATAAAATTGCCCCCTATTATGAGAAGAAGGAATTCCAATATGTGCAGCCGACATAGAAGATTCAGTATAATTTCCAGCAGCATGAGAAAATATGTTACGAGAAGCAAGCTCTAGCCAATGCAATTGAGAAATTGCAGAATGTCCCATGCTACCAAGTGATCCAGGGTGAAAAGCATGGGGCTCCATGGAATCTCCAGAGTAGGCATATCTTCTATCCCAAAGTGACGGATTGAGAGCAGGTGCAGATCCAACATGATGAAACGTAGGAAGAACTGTGTTTGACATGTGAGATTGCCCACTAGGAGATCTATAGATCTGTGACTGATGATGGGTAGGAACGTTTACCAATGACAGTGAGTTCTTCCAAAAGACTGGGTTAGCAGATTTGTCCTGGTGTGCATTTGCAATATTCCAAACATGCTGATTTCTATTTGTAGGAAGTCCAAAAGCTGAAGGGGAAAAAATACACATTTGATAACTAGCATGCAAGTGATGTAACATTAGTATAAATATCAAAGTTAACTACAATTTCTAATGTGTCAACACTCTAAAATCAATTTCTTCATGTAACTGGAAGATAAATGACAAGGTACTGCATATATCATTACCACAGAAGTTATTTAAAACCAAACAAATTATGCACAAATGTTAGTGGCATCCAGTAGCTTGATGACAGATATTTACTCGGATTAGTACCTTGATTAGTATCAAAACAATCTCCACTTAAGCTACCAGAGCATATTGTTTGCATATTTCTTTTATCAACACCATCAGCAGGTCTAGAGATGACTCCAACACCCATGGCTCGAGTATTTGGGCTGTACGGGATGTCATTTTTCACTCCATTGTTATAATTTGGAAGAGAGTGAGGATGGAGAACAGGCATATCTTGAAATCCAAAATTCATCTGCCCCAGAGAAAGGTTCTTGTCACCTTGGACTGGTTGATTGGTATGATTACAATTTGATGCAATTGATGCAGAGGAAGGAAGATTCCGTGGCATGCTAGGTAAAATTCCAGTGAATTTAGCTTCCACAAGAGGAATAGATGGGGCTTGTGCAGATTTAAAATCCTGGGTAGCTCCATTTTCATAACTGCTGCCAAACAAGGACGATCCTAAAAACATTGGCATTGGATTTGCTATCAGTCAAGAAGAACTTCCAGCATGAGGCACACCAGAAAGCAAGGCTTGGAATCAAAAGCCTTCAAGAAAACTCACCAAAGCACCCAGGGCACCCAAACAAAGATTCATTAGGGCTTCCGAAGCAGAATCCATTTAGTTCTTTCTGCTCCATCTCTTGTGGTATCTTGTTCATCAAACTGGTGAAGAAGCAAAAACAAACTAGATATATATATATAAAAAAACTGATCTTTGATAGCAAGAATAGCTGATGAATGGTATCAGAGTTAACTTAAAATCATAAATACAAACAAAGTAGTACTTTGATTCTTCATCTTCTTTTTTTAGTTCAATTCAGGACCCTCATGAAATATTTACAAGAAACAAACACCATAACTTTAACCCAGACACACAAATGTTTAGATAAAAATATTCTTTATCACAGAATCAAACAAATGAACTCATCTTCAATGTACCCCATAAGAGCAGCAGATCAGCTATCAAAAAAATAATTACATGGATCAGATGCATAATCAACAACATTATACATGGATCAGTAGCATAATCCTTTTGTAAACATATGCTAGGGAGTAGAGCATATAATCAGACAGAGTTCTTTTAGAGCATTCCTTTTCTCATGCAACTTAAGAAACACACTACTACTGACTTGAATCACAAGGATCACATTTTATCCAAAGAACAGATACTCAAAAAAAATAAAGAATTCACATTTTACAACTAATGAGGCAATAAGTTATCATGAAAACTAGTAAAAGTACCACTATTAAAATCTTGATTCGAAACTAGAATTGCTATAAAAAACTGTCTATACAGAAATTAACATTTAATATGCCAAAAGTATTGAATTGATAACCCAGGTTGTTCAAAAATAACTAGATAATATGATGAATTTAGATTTAATTGGTATCCTAATGAAGAAATAAAATTAAAGTTATGCTCATTTCAGTGTAACACAGAAAAACTATAACTCTTAGCCATTGAGAGAAAACATGCCAACTTCAACTTGCATAAAACTGTCCAAATAACTAGCATAAAAAACTATGTTTTCTTTTCATTTCAAAAGAACTGAAGAATCAGCATTAACCCAATGCACAAACCAAGACCAAGTCAAAAGTTCAACAATGAAAACAATTTCATGAACCTTTGCTATACAAAAGGATTATCAAACTGTAGTAGAGCTGAACCAGGGAAGTAAAAGGATACTATTAGGTGAGGCTAAAGTGACAACACAGTCAAGGTTTGGAAAAGCATTTCAGACGATAGGCAACCAGTCCTCTCTATAATGCATATGCGGTATAAAAGTGATATATGCAATTATCTACAAAAATATATATAATTCAACAAAGTATAAAATCAATCCATTCTACTTATAGTTACAAAAAGAAAAGTATGCGCCAATCATATAATATAAAACTCATTAATTTTATTAAAAACATGCATATAATTAATTATAAAAGTGTTTATTATTTCAAAACAGATGTTTGAGCGCTTACTAGATATGTGCTACCACATCAAAAACTCTGTTCAGTTTTTCACAATCACAAAGATCATTCATTTTTAGAGGAGAAAAATCATCAAATTTCCCATTAATCTCTAGACTATCAAATGAATTATATCATCTTTTTTCCTTTTAACTTACTAGATGGCCTCCTATGCACTCAAACCACCTAAAGGGAATGTACATCACATCACATATGCAATTCAGTCCCTGTCTAAAATGCTACCTTTTAGAACACTAAAATAGTCATTGAATCACATGGGTGTTAAGATGAGTATCAGTAAAAAAAATTAAGAATCTTAGTCATCATACCTTCCTGCCTAGTTATTGCATTTTTTTTTTCCTTTTTTCCTTTCATTTTCACTCTTTTGAGTCGTCACATTAGAGCTAAGCCTAAACAAGGTATACAATTTCACAAACAGAATTTAAGACAGCCTGACTAGAATTATAATGCAAAACCAGGTAAACATAAAATCAGCATCTAACAACTCTTTAGCATTATAAAAATTCAGAGAAGATGCTGCAACCAGATCTTGATCTTCAACAAGTGCATTTAGCAAAACGCAAACAGAAAATGAGTTTATATATCTCTGCTAGATTACTGCTAGTTTTCTTTTACTTATTGCAGGCACTAGGAGATTACCAGTTAAAGGACAAGGAATCTACAGAATCTAATAATTGTGGTGCTAGGAAGGCTGGTCAGAATTTTTAGCTAGGTTTTCAGGAGCAGGCGCATGTAATAAGTGATCATCCCACTAAATAAGACAGTTAATCCATAATAACAAAATTAAGTGTTTTTATTGCTAATATTACTACACAGATTATATGTTACTTTGCTAAGTTACCTAGGGATCTAGGTATTATATAAACTCAAGTCATGTTTGTATTTACTATCTGAGATCCACTACATGGATCTTATCCCTCTACTTAGCTCTTGCACAACTCTATACAAGGTAATATATAAACTCAAGTAATGTTTCATTGATTTCCCTCAACCTTTTACATATTCCACTGATAGATTTACCTCTTCTAATTACAGAATCTACTAGTCATTTTTAAACATGATCATACCATCTCAGTATGTTTTATCTTATTTTATTATTTAGTAGAGATGCAACCAAATGCTCTCAAACAATTTGATCTTTTTTTTAGTAATTTCAAACATCAATCTTGTCCTTCTATTCTTGCTGTATTAATTTTTTATAAATACAACATCAGTAACAACAACAACCAAGCATTTATCCAATTATGGATCCTCCCCTTCGGGCTCAATCTTCTACCATATCCTCTTCTATATTTAAATGAATTTTATCATATTTTATCATTGCTAAATAAGTCTTCTTTGGTCTCCCTCTTCCTTGGTTAATATGTGTATTCATCGTGATCTCACATCACCTAAGATATTTATTGGTCGCTTAAGTACATAATTTTTATTTTAACATATTGGGCCCTATTTTTTTATACATATTTCTTTTAAATAGCCAAACACATCAAGTATGGTAGGTACAACCATACTCTTATAACATTTTTCTTTTAACCTTGAGAAAATAACGGCATTAACTCTGGTCATTTTCCCAACATAATCAAGCATATAAAAATCATATAGAGAATAGGATGGAACAGGATGATGTTTTGAGATCTGAGAGAATAAGATAGGCAGAGGAATACCACTGTCTTCCATCTCCAGTGCAGCTAAGCCCAAGTTTAATTTTTTGGCCACCAATATCACTCCAATTAAGAGCATGAAGAGCAGCTTCAGCAGCTCTAATATCATAAAATTCTATGAATTTGTGATTATGCTGGCATGGAGTATCTCGAATCTGTATGGTATTAATAAAGGATTAATATCAGCAGTGCCTGATTATGATTTTAAAATATGAATTTTTCGAACTGCAAGCTAATGTAATAAGAATACTGCATAACCTCTTTTATTTCACCATAAACACCAAATATTTGATGAAGCTCATCATTTATAACTGAGGAATCAAGGTTGGATACAGTAAGCATCCCCTGATTTATATCTTCCTCACAAGGATTGTCCTAGTAAGAATGAACATACTGGATTAGCACTCACAACTACAGCATCTATTTACATCTCAAATGAAGCAATTCAAATAAACTCCTCTAGTTACTTAGAAGAGACTTATACACTACACAGACCTTCTGGGTCTTTTACATGGGTAACAAGGATAAATATAAGCAAACAGGGAACATCAGAGCAAGAACAATAGCAATAATAGAGGCGACAATGAAGACATTGCTTTTCACATCAACAATAAATGATGTTTGTATAATATTGATAGGAATATCATTCCTGTATATGTAAGGTTGATGATGGATTGCAAGTCCCGCTAGATGTAGAACCAGTCTTGCATAATTATAATGAAAGACAAATCCAAATGTTCAGTTCTTTTCATGATTTAGTCACAGAGAATATACTAGTTATAATGAGTTGATAACACAATTGAATGAACCAACTCACATCTCTTCCTGGTGCGAATATCTGTTGAGTTTAGGACCTTAGGTTTCTAATTTTGAAACTTCAGCTATACAAACAAATTAAACAACAAACAAAAAAGAAACAAAATTTTCATAAGTGCTGAAATACACTGAGGTTCCTTCTGAATGATATATGAACTGTAACAAAATTAAAACAGTTAAAAAATAAGACAGAAGTTACCTTAGGAATAGAGAAGTGTATATCAAACTTTCGACCCCTCAATGGCTTATTTTGAAGTGCTTGCATTGCATTTTGTGCTGCCCTTAGATCATAGTATGAAATCATGACAAAACCGCGATGCTTGCAAGCTGTATAAAGTGTTCGTATGTTGCCATATTGCTATGGAAAACGTAAAACATTATCAATCTAAGGGCAATATTGAAACCAATCAATTAAAGAAATACACATCTAGAGCAAAATATCACCTCAAACAAAGTCCTCAGTTCTGAATCCTCAGCATTGCTATTGATATTTCTAACAAAAAGAGTTCTTGAAGGATGTTCACCAAATGGCTGTTTGCTAGAAAATGGGACCACTGGACCCCCTTGTTGACCATTTGAAGCCCCTCTTCCAGCAAAATCAGATGGTTTATTGACATTGAGATTATCATCATTTTCAAGTTCCATTCCGCCACCACTGTAAAATATGTCATCATCAATGTCACTTCTAACATTGAGTTCGTGATTTCCAACATCATCAATAACACCAGAGAGCAAATCATCGTCATCAGGAAGTAGGTTTCCAATAGTTTGAGCTTCAATTTCCTTCATTGATTCAAAAGGCTCATCTTCACCATAGTTCAAGTTAACTGAATCAACAGATTGCACTAAAGATGAAACATTTGATGACAACCTCGCTGCAAACAAAATTAGCAACAGTAAACAGATTCCATCTTAAAGCAAAGCATCCCGGGGCAACCAAAGATAAATCTCTGAAAGAGAATAAGCTTATTTGAAAGTAAAATCTATGACCCATTCAGTCAAAGTGTATGAAAATGGAAATAAACAATTATCTTAATTATCTTCAAAAGAAAATAGACGATGAAAGTAATGTAATCTAATTTATATGTTAAAACATAAACTATAAAAGAAAAGTGCACCTTTTTTGTCAAATATCTCTGAAAAGGAGCAGGAGAAAAGTCCATTCTCATAGTGTGATCCACTGACATCCCTTGTGTTTCCTTCAGAAAATATTGAAGCAGGAAGAGACGACAGATCAGCCTGAGGTACAGCAGCATGGCTAGTAACTCTTGGAGTCGTAGATATGCTGGTGAATTCCTGCGGTTCCATCAGATCTTGTCCAATATTTAATTTAGTCTTCAGGTCATTAAGAATCCAACTCTTTGAAAGTTCTGAGAGTTCACTGGGGCTGGCTGAATTATTATAAAGCACCTCTAGTGAAGAAGATGCAGACTTACTTCCTGACATTCGTTGCCTTTTGTCTGCATTAGCAGAAAACCAATTACATTCATGCCCATGATCTATCATAAGAACATTACATTACCAGAATATGGGAAATATCAGTGAACGAAATACACACTATATCCTGAATTTATTCATATTAGAAAAAAAACAAAATTCGTGCTAGTACTTTTTATATCCAAGAGGATGCATATTGCAAATACTAGCTTATAGTAGGACTAAGCAGAACCTAGTAAAAATGAGGTTATTTTAGACTGTAAATATGGAAATAGAAACCTAATTGAAAAATGGATGATAAGAGAGTAACTGAACATAACGTAGCAGTTGCTTAAATGGTAAGATTGCAGACTGATCTTAAATATATTTCAAGGAAAACAATTGACAATCTCCTAAAAGCAACAGACGCTAAGAAACTGGGATTTGGATGTTGAAACTAAAATAACAATTTTGATGCTCCTTCGAAATTCCACTAGGTGGATGAAGAGAAATCTTCAAGAAAACAATATATATAGTAGTTTGGAAACAGAAACATAGCCAAAACTCCTTATCATCAGATCTCCAATGAAAAGATAAATTTCCCCCAAAGTTAGGAGTGCACAAAGAATGTGGCGTATATTTTTTATAACTGTCGCAAATTCACACTACTGAAATACAATTTGTTTCATTTGATACAAAATATGACAACTTGTTTTTATAAATACCAGAAAGATATTTGCCAAGCCAGCAACTAAACATTTTCATAAGGAGAATCCATGCCAAACTAAATAATAAAATATATGAAAGGTCAGGAGGGTGACTTTAGGTCCTATGCAGGTGTCTATCACCATCATCTTCTTAAGAATTCACCAATAAGGAAAATTTAAGGAATTAAATAACAAGATAGAAATTATTATTTAAGAAATACCTGTTTCAGGATTAATTCAAGTATCTTAGAGCTCTAAAATACATGTTCATAATGAGCACGAATGCATTAAGTAACAGCTAAAAGTGAAGTAGGTTGTTACAACAAGGTCTTCGCATAAAGGTTAAAACTCTTCTCTCCGTGAGAAAGGTTCTAGGTTTGAAAACTCATGGAGGTGATTTCCAATTAAAGGGTCCAGGTATTATTCAGGAGGGAGGCATGCTTCTCTATTTTATAAGGAATAAGAAAAAGAAAGAAGACGCAATTGTCAACTCGCTAGCTGCATGCAGCTCAGACAAAAGTGAAGTTCAGAATGAAGTCTAAATGGAGAGAGTGGCTCGTTGATCCATGGTGTTGATACCATTCTAATTTAAACACCCGGACTTTATTCTGCCGTCCCTGACTACTTTCCCTATGCTCTTGGCGATTGGATATATAAGGAGACCAAATAAGTAAGAAGCACAAATCAATTTGTATATTTTTCCCCTGAATCAGGAAAATTGAATGTGTTGAATAAGATCGCAAGAGAAGTATTGAGATCCTCGCAATAATTGAACGTCAAAAACTAATAAGGTTAAAAAGAAACAGAAAATGCAGAATAACAGCTAAATCCAAGTAGTTAGGCAACTAGTCTCAGGCTCGAAATTTCGCCGCTGATCTCAAATAAAACAAACGAAGTATTCACGCCGACTGCAAGCAGTCACAGATGAATATGAGAACTCCCGCAATAAATTCAAAACCCAAGAGAGAAAAAAAATCAAGTGAAGAAGCATGGTTCTCACCAAACGATTGTCGTTTCTTCCTCTGCTTGCCAACAACCTCCGGAAACCGCACAGGGCAAGAGAGTCGAACGCGGGCTGCATATAAAAAACATTGATCCAAAGGGGAAGGGAGAGGAATAGATTACGCCATAAGGCAAGGAGGCGGCCGCCAGGGGGAATCCCCTACGGGATCACCTCGGCATCCGTGCCGTGCGCGAGCGTCCAACCTCTCCGATGCCCACCCCTCCCCCCTCTCCTTTTCCCCTCCTATGCAAGCAAGAAAGCCACGCTCCTCCCGCCCGCCGCGACCAAAATATATATACATAAAAAAAAAATTATTTTCCCCATTTTCTCTCCAACTGAAATCCTAAAGATTCTCAGCGTACACCTCGTATTGCGTGCTTCCGCTGGGATCTGTCATAATTGTCGGCCTCACAAACTTGAAAACCACGGCGATCCACTGCTCCCTCCGGCCGGCCGGCGAAGGGAGGTGGACGGACGAAGAGAGCGAGCGGAGCGCAGATGAGGGAAGGTTAAATATTTAAGGCCCTGCAAATGGCGAAGCGAAGGCGGAGCGGAGATTAAGGGGCAAAACTAAGGGGAAGAAAGCGGAAGAAGCCAACGCGACGGCACGCCGTTATCGTCCTAACGGCGTCACCTCCCGGCCGGGTCACTCACTTCCCGAACCGCTTCCGCTCGGAGCCTTTCCCAAATTGCCCTCCTACGTCGACCCAATAACCAGTCAACCGCCAATCACCCGGGCCCATCTCCACGACCCCACCGAACACCGATGTCGTCCCACACGTGGCCCCATTCCCTAGTGGCCCAGAAGCCGTTTCCTGTCGCCAAATAACGCCTGATCCTCGTCCAATTCAAAACGTATGGATGCGCCAACCGTAAACTCCCTCATTAATTAAGGCACTAAAAGGATGCAGCAAACCTCTGACGCCACGCATATCCCAAGCTGTCCGCTCCACTCTAATCTGCGTTCGGATCCACTTTTCTCCTGACTTAGAAGCCCTCTACCCGCTCGCCACGTCAGCAAAAAAGCCTGGATGCCGCTCCGGTGATACAGCGGATGCGAGTTGGGTAACTTGTGCGTGCGGCACACGGAGGCGACAGGTGCGTGTAAACGGACAGGCATCTTCCGCAGCCCTCCTCACTCGGACCGTCCATTCGGGAACGAACGGACTAGATTATAAAGTTTTTTTTTTTAATTGGTATCGGATATGTAAATCTTCGATTTAATCTTGAGACAAATGATTCGTCCCTTGAAAATTTTTTCATGGATTCTCAAAATAAATTAAAAAATAGTCACAGATAATCCAATATTTTAAAATTTATTAATTTATCTGAAGGAAAAATTATGCAAGTTTTATTTTTCACAATTTAATTAGGTTCCAATTTAATTGTGTTGTAAACGAATCAAGTATTTGTGAATAAGTTTGACATTTGACTTAAGTAAGAATTTGTTTATATTCATTCAATAATATCGAAATCAATTAAATAATTAAATAAGCTTGAATAGTTTGATAAATT
The DNA here is from genome assembly GCA_037177395.1 of Alpinia galanga. Taxonomy (NCBI): domain Eukaryota; kingdom Viridiplantae; phylum Streptophyta; class Magnoliopsida; order Zingiberales; family Zingiberaceae; genus Alpinia; species Alpinia galanga. The sequence continues at coordinate 1,123 of JBAMHZ010123797.1, read as the reverse complement.
AAATAAATAAGCTTGAACACATATGTATTTGATTTGTTAATATTTGTGAACAGTATTTGTGAACCATATTCGTGAATCGTAATCGTGAACAGCATTCGTAAAATGTACTTAGTATTTGTAAACTTTGTTTGTAAATAATATTCTTGAACGAATTAGTAAACCATGTTTATGAATATAACTAATAAATTATATTCATATTAAACTATGTTCGTGAATCTTGTAATGATTTATCTATTTGAGTTATGATAATGTTTGACGTAATTTTTTAAAATCTTATAAATGATATTTTTTATCTTGTTTGGTGACATAATTATTATAATATATTAAAATATATTTATATTATAAGTTCTAAGTAAACAAGCTTGTGACATGTCTTATTAAATTTATAAATAAACTTTTATCAAATCTATAAATATTTTTTAAATAAACAAACAAAATTTCAAAATAAATAAATATACTCACTAATTAACCAAACAAAATATTAAAACTTCAAATAAATAACTAAATGAGTTTGATAACGTTTAAACAAGTCAAGCTTTAAGAATTACAAATAAAGTTTTTTTTGAACTTAAATGAGTTTGAATGTTTGATTAAAAGTTTGATACTAATTAAATAAGTCAAGTTCGAACTAAGTTCAAGCTAGAAAAAAAGAAATCAAGTCTAAATAATAATTTTAAAGCTTAGTTATTTTTAAGCTGGATTCGACTCAACTTAATAATTTTATTAAATAATCTTAAACAATAACTTTGGTTTATTTAAGGCTCTAGTTTTGGGTTTCATTACTCGATTTTCTTGTTGATATGACATCTACTTTGTACTGATGTGACATTTATATGGTTTTATTGATGGCGGGCCTTTTTTTATAATAAAAGTTAAAACCGTCTCTCATGGTATTTGATATTTGTGACAAATATGGCGTAACTACTGTGATGTCTGAACAGCAATATGGTTGTTTTCCTTTTTTTTTTAAATTCAACTCATAAAAAATATACATTTTTATAAAAAAAAAATTTAAAATGGCTTTAACAATCGCTTTAAAAATATACTTAATAAAAAAAATTTTAACTTAGAATAAAATCGCTTTAACACAAAGAAATTTTAATCAAGTTTAAATAATTTTAAT